>OZJO01027466.1:0-18299 GCA_900406225.1 Acrobeloides nanus | reverse complement strand
GCAGTTCCATTGTAAACCGGTGGATTTGTGTAGCCCCCAATCGGAGAAGCAGTTCCATTGTAAACCGGTGGATTTGTGTAGCCCCCAATTGGAGAAGCAGTTCCATTGTAAATCAGTGCATTTGAGTTGTTCCCAATCGGAGAAGCAGTTCCATTGTAAACCGGTGGATTTGTATAGCCCCCAATCGGAGAAGCAGTTCCATTGTAAATCAGTGAATTTGAGTAGTTCCCGATCGGAGAAGCAGTTCCATTGTAAACCGGTGGATTTGTGTAGCCCCCAATCGGAGAAGCAGTTCCATTGTAAACCGGTGGATTTGTGTAGCCCCCAATTGGAGAAGCAGTTCCATTGTAAATCAGTGCATTTGAGTTGTTCCCAATCGGAGAAGCAGTTCCATTGTAAACCGGTGGATTTGTATAGCCCCCAATCGGAGAAGCAGTTCCATTGTAAATCAGTGAATTTGAGTAGTTCCCGATCGGAGAAGCAGTTCCATTGTAAACCGGTGGATTTGTGTAGCCCCCAATTGGAGAAGCAGTTCCATTATAAATCAGTGCATTTGAGTAGTTCCCGATCGGAGAAGCAGTTCCATTGTAAACCGGTGGATTTGTGTAGCCCCCAATTGGAGAAGCAGTTCCATTATAAATCAGTGCATTTGAGTAGTTCCCGATCGGAGAAGCAGTTCCATTGTAAACCGGTGGATTTGTGTAGCCCCCAATTGGAGAAGCAGTTCCATTATAAATCAGTGCATTTGAATAGTTCCCAATCGGAGAAGCAGTTCCATTGTAAACTGGTGGATTTGTGTAGCCCCCAATCGGAGAAGTAGTTCCATTGTAAATCAGTGCATTTGAGTTGTTCCCAATCGGAGAAGCAGTTCCATTGTAAACTGGTGGATTTGTGTAGCCCCCAATCGGAGAAGCAGTTCCATTGTAAACTAGTGAATTTGAGTAGTTCCCAATTGGAGAAGCAGTTCCATTGTAAACCGGTGGATTTGAGTAGTTCCCAATTGGAATAACAGTCGCGTTGTAACTTTGTCCAGTCGTGTTGTGTTTATGATGTTCATCGATCGGGTATTGCCAATTCTAAATGGGAAAGTTAGGGCTAATAAGGCCAAATATTTGAAAATTCTTATACTTAAGCCTAAGAGTAAACTTAAGACTAAGAATAAACTTAACAGGAATGCTAACCTGAATAACTCCTCCTCGAGACACAGCAATCAAGCAACCGAGAAAGCAAGCAACCACCAACATCTTGTCCAAAACCATTTTTTGAAGATTTTCTTTATAGAGAGTTAGAACTGTCTAAAGTAAACAATGTTCAATGCTCCCATCTCCTTCCTTATATACGGTATCCAAACGTATGATTTTAATCATCAGATCCTGATCGCTTATTCTTATCAATATTTTCGAGCTCTTGCTTCTTGGTGAATCACTTCATGGGAATAGGTTAATCTCACATTATATTATAGGAATTTTAGGCTTAAGTGCTACCTGAACCGACCCATAAGCTGAATAGTTTGATATTTTTTGCAGTGATTTGGCATTTAGACCTGACTAATCCGCTTAATTTTCAATTAATTATATTTTAGAATGAATCAGAATTTTGGGTTAAATCATTTAATGGAGTCTGTTTTATCAGAGTTCTTTAATCAGTCCATGCAATAATCTTATTCTCTTGCATTTTTTGACTTTTAGAGTTTTTCGCGAGTTTGATTCATTATTATGGGTTCATCATAAGATTGACATGAGAATGTTGGAAGATTATACTGTAAGCAAATTTTGGCACTATAAGTAAACGAAAATATTTGGCCATTTTCGGCTTTAGTAAATGAATAGACTGGCACTTAGCATACGCAATTATAATTAATTTGACTGAATCAAATTTGATATTTTTTGCTTCTAAAACACTTTTCACATAAAAATTCTAAGCAATTTTCGTGTCAAAAGTTCTTTTTTTCATTTTTTAGCATTCTTTAAAAATTTATTATATAGCACCTAACTTCAAAAGAGTGTAGTAGCTCATAGGTAGATTCGATTTCTGAGATCTTGGGCTTGTTAGATTCATTCGTTAAATAAAGCTACAGAACAGGATTTTTATTTTAACCTTAAAGCAAATTTTTTTAAAGTATGAAAAATACTCGAAAGTTGGAGTCTTATTAAAAAATACTTTATTTGTTGAAGAAAAGAATTACGAGATTTGAGTAAAAAAAAATTAGGGCTAAGAAAACAAATGGAAGAAATGAGGAAATAAATCGATAATCTACAGGATGTTTCAGCGAATTAACGAGATTTAAAAATTCAATATCTTTTGATAAAAAAGAGATTTTTTACTACGGGTTTTTGCAAAATGCTTAGAAACCGTGGGGTTTTCATGCCCATTAAAAAAAATTAAAAAATTTGATTTTACGGCAAAAACATTTGGCCGTCGGCGGGATTCAAACTTGCACGTTCATAGTCAAAAACCATGAACACTACCACTCAGCCATGGTGGCAAGCTTTTTGTGAAAAACTTTTTTGCGTTATAACCTATTAATTTTAAACCATAATAATTATTTTCTGCATGCAAACGGATAGTGTTTATGGTTTTTGACTATGAACGTGCAAGTTCGAATCCTACCGACGACCAAATGTTTTTGCCGTGAAATCTCTTTTTTTGAATGTCATGAAAACCCCACGGTTTCTAAGAATTTTGCAAAAATCTCCTTAAAAAATCGCTTTTTTATCAAATGATATTGAATTTTTAAATCTCGCTAATTCGCTGAAGCACCCTGTATGATGATGAAATCATAATTTTTTGTAAATGTTATAAAAATTGAATATTCTTTTTAAAGTTTTATTGCCCAGATGCTTAAGTGTTAAGTGTTTGAAGGATTGATTCTCGGACTCAACGGCAAAGGGTGAACACGCAATCTCGGAAACATAGCTTTTGCTGTTTTTCCGATCAACGCCAGAAAGTCGCTTCTTATATCGGCATTGAATCCCAAATAGACGAATGGTTCCGTCCCTACACAAAGCATTACAGAGATAAATTCAACGGTGGGCGCACGCCAAACATGGTGGAAAGTAAGAAGAATGAAACAAGCTATCGACCCCATAGTTCCTTGAACCATTAATCGAAACTCTTTTTGTTGTATAAGACATAGTTTGGCGGCTGTTCGATAACGTATATATGATAACGTGTACCTAAAATTTGTTTCAGTCCGCAAAGGATCTTTTCAACTTACAAAATAAACACAGCTGCATGGATAGAATAAGCAAACACGAGCTCTATCAACTTAAAGTATAGAGCTTGTTGTTCTGTTGGAGGAATCGAATAGGTCCAAGTTCCTAAGGATACTTCCTAAAATTTTTATTCTTAACTATCAGGGTCAGTGCCAAGGAGGAGGAGACCCCGGATGAGATGGTCCTTCCCTCAATTTTGGGTCTATGAATGAGTGGGTCGGGGCTCCTCTTCCCCCTGCCGATCTATGATCCCATATGTAAGACAGTGCGTATTTCTCGTGATTAACCAATATGCAATTAACTTACATATTTTATCTTATACATCCAGTTTGGAATATTGAGAAAAATACTGCTGATAAAGGACAACGCCAAATAAAACCGAGTCTTGTTTCTGGTGAAAAACTTCTCATAACTTTGGAAAAAGAAGATCGCTGAGAACCGATTCAATGCAACAAAGAACGTTCCCCACATACAGACCAAATACAGGGTGTTTCAGATGAATATCTCCCGAAAGAAAATGGCTTAGGATTGGCAGGGAACCGTTTTTTGACGAACCAATTTTTTACATTAATCAGAAGAACGAGAACTTTAATATATATTCAAAAAACTACTTATTAGATTTTCGTTTCAATACACACTCTTATTTCCCTGAATCAGGGTCAAAGACGCATTTTCAATATTCGAGAACAATCGATTCCCCACATAAAATTACCCCCAGAAATATGATTTTGAGGAAGAAATTTCAAAATTTTTCGATTTTCGCCTCAATACGCACATCTATTTTCCTGAATCAGGGCCAAGAAAGCATTTTTACACTTCAGGAATGCGCGCAATCGATTTTTCGCATAAAATTACCCCTATATAGGCTGTTTTGGCAAAATTATTTTTCAGAGATTAGTCCCTAATTTTTACCCCCCCCCCCTTTAAATTTTCATGATTAACGTATAAAAATCAGCTTGTCAAAAAACAATTCCCTGCCAATTTTAAGCCACTTTCTTTTGGGAGATATTCATCTGAAACACCCTGTGCATATAGACTGCAATTGGTGTCATGATTATATTGAGAAGTTCGGATCCAGGGCATTGTCTAAACAATTGACATAGCCCCTCGAATATTAGATAAGAGCACCAATATGTAGCGGCGATAATTAGCAATGATAGGATATTGAAGAACTGGCTCTTGTATTTTTGCTTATACTTGAAGTAGAGTATGTATGCCAATACGAGTTGTAGGGCAATTTCAATGGGAGGGAAACTCAACAAGCAAGAAATCATAAATAGCCGATTAACGCCTGGTGAATTCGAAACTTCGATATTTGAAGAATTATTTGAAATGTTGCTATATGCCATGCTTGGATTGGGGGCCTCTTTGGTAGTTGTTTGACTTAGTAGCGAAAAGAGAATAATAAGAAACAGAAGCATCCGTAGCGAACTAACCTCGACTAATGAGATAACAAGTAAGCTTGAGGAAAAGCGAATTTATCTTATACAGGGTGGGTCAAAATTATCCGGTGTTTCGAATTCATCTCTAATTCAATATTAAGTGCATTTGTTTCCGAAGAGATTAAGGAAATATATTGATGCAAATAGTAGACATTTTGAGTAGAAATGTAGTTTAGCTAGTTTTTTTGTAATCTATTATTGTTTGACAAAAATTTGTTATGTTTTGACTTTTTTCAAAAAAGCTTTGGCACCCTGTATCTTTGTGATGTCACGGAGGGGAAGTCATGAAAATAGAGCCTCTTAGAAGCATCTTTAGCACAATAAAGCTCTCAAGATGCTTCTAAGAAGCTGGGTTTTAATAAAGCTTTCTTTTCTTTGTTACCATCTTGGATTAGAGGCACAACAAAACAAAAGCTACAACTTACAACAAAAGCTAGAACTTATGTCTATAAACTACAACAGCGTTTGTTTGTATGTTACATTGATTTCGAAAAGGTTGGAAAAAATTGTGCCCTAGACATCATTCCATGAGACTATGGAAATCGAACTTACGGCGGGGCAAAACGTGAAAAGTTTGACAAAATCGATACTGTTTTAAAAATCACATTTGTGGCATTTTGGTGTCGGAAATCAAGTTTTTTTGAAAAAGAGATGCATTAAATTATTTTTTAAGCTCTCAGGCAGTGTTGTCCCGTGTACACATGAGCGAAATCGTCATAGGAGTTGAATTTGAGTTTATTTCCTTTATAGATTTGTTATTCACGACAACAGAAAATTTTGGGTAAATGTGTTCAACTGTAAATGTGTTCACGAGTACTCATGTGTACACATGTGTTTGTGTACACGTGTGTTGTGTACACAAATCGGAAATTTTACTAATTTTTCGATATTTTTAAGGTTTTTACACTTAAAGTTTATTTTTATTTACAAAAATAATTGACTTTTTTCTCTTATTTTGTTGCGATGAATCTTGCTTTTAGTTTCTTTATTTTGATTAATTTTCTTAAAACCATCATTTGGGAAGAAATTATAGGCAACGTTGACTCCTGGAACACAATTATCAGAAGTGATCCCTCCATCAAATTGATGAATAGTCGGCTAAAAAGAATGTAATAAAGACTTTTCTAAAAAGGAATCTAAGCTTACTCAAAAGCCCAACAGTAGAAGATCTCTATTTTAGGGAAAGTTCACTGTGAGATTTTATCCAGTAGCCCTAGAATAATCTTGGAAAGTTCGACTAGCTTGTCTGTCAGCCGAGAAGAGTCCTCAAAGTCTACGCTAACCTCTGGACCTAGATTTTTCCTCGGAAGCTTAAAAAGGTTGAACCGGCTTCTCGGTTGTTTTGCTGTTCCTCATACACATTGAGGGTTCTTGTCGAGGATCGGTATTAAAAACCCACTAGTATCTCATCTCCTCAGCCCACTTACCTAACCGATTTAAGATACCCCCCCCCGGTCGAATTTTACCGGGGGTGCCGGGGTTGTGCAATTGTGTACGTAAGATCTGGGTGACCCCTAAGTAACCAACGCTTTGGTTCTTTCAATATAATTAAGAATATTGATTTTATCATTTTGAGAATGAGCCACCATGTCAACGGTGTTATATCACTTCGGCTCTGTAAAATGTTTTTGATTCTCCCTGTAAAATGTTATGCTGTTAATTCGCTAAAATAGGGGTATTATATAGTGATGAGGTTGAAGTGGCTGTAGAAAAAATTTTTCTTCCGATCCGCATTAAAATTTGTTTTTTTCAAAAACTTACTCATAATGAATACTTTAAAGCTGTATTTTCACTTTGTTCTATCAAGTGAGCATCCCTTGAAAAAAGGCCAAGTAACGAGTCCATAGCTGTACAAGGAGGGGGTACTGGCGCCCTAAATACGAGGTGGTCCCCCACCACCTCCACCAAAAAAAACGACCTTTTTTTTGATAAAATATTTAATTTTCATGCTTTATCGACCACTTTGTACGAAGTGGGAAACTTTTTATAATAAACATTTCTTAAACCAACTACAAATACGAAGTGGGTATTACAAATTTTCGGCAAAATACGAAGTGGGTATTACAAATTTNGGGGGGGGGGGGGGTACAGTCCCCCCCCCCCTTGTTCAGCTATGAACGAGTCGCCAGAGTGACGTAGTTGACCAAGTGACGTGGCACGCATGACGCTGATTGAGAGCACCATAGCACTTTTTGGTTAGTTCTTGAAACATTAACGTGGCAGGAATGCTATATGTGTCAGATAAGAGGCCTAGAAAGGTCATCTTCTTGAAACTCATCACAATCTAGCTGGCAAAATGGGATCGCCACCAAAACTGTATTTATTGGTTTAACACTACGGCCACCTAGGTTCGAACTTTCGAGATATTGCCTCTTAATTTTTATCACGAAATTGTCCGATTTTGTAAAATATAGATAGAAAATTTAATAACATAACTTTTTATTGACTAGATTGTTTGTTGTCTGTAGAATTATTGATTGTATATGAGTCCAATCCAAGTAGCTAAATTGTGCAAGATCTTGACAAACACTAAATGTCAACACACACAAGAGAATAAGATTATTACTGAACTGATTAGAGAACTGATCAATCAGACTCCACTGGATGATTTAACCCAAAATTCTGATTCATCTCAAATATAATTAATTGAAAATTAAGCGGATTAGTCGTACATAAAGGTCAAAATCACTTCGAAAAATATTAAACTATTCTGCTTATGGGTCGGTTCCGATAGCACTTAAGCCTAAAATTCCTATAATATAATGTGAGATTAACCTATTCACATGAAGTGATTCACCAAGAAGCAAGAAATCGAAAAATATTGATAAGAATAAGCGATCAGGATCTGATGATTAAAATTATACGTTTGGATACCGTATATAAGGAAGGGGATGGAGCATTGAACATTGTTCACTTTAGACAGTTCTAACTCTCTATAAAGAAAATCTTCAAAAAATGGTTTTGGACAAGATATTGGTGGTTGCTTGCTTTCTCGGTTGCTTGATTGCAGTGTCTCGAGGAGGAGTTGTTCAGGTTAGCATTCCTGTTAAGATATTCTTAGTCTTAAGTTTACTCTTAGGCTTAAACATAAGAATTTTCGGATATTTAGCTTTATTAGCCATAACTTTCCCATTTAGAAAAAGGATTGGCAATATCAGATCGATGAACATCATAAGCACAACACGACTGGACAAAGTTACAACGCGACTGTTATTCCAATTGGGAACTACACAAATCCACCGGTTTACAATGGAACTGCTTCTCCGATTGGGGGCTACACAAATCCACCGGTTTACAATGAAACTGCTTCTCCGATTGGGGCTACACAAATCCACCGGTTTACAATGGAACTGCCTATCCTATTGGAAACTTGACCAATCTTCCACTTTGGAATGCTATGTACGGAGGAAACTCTACCAACTATCCTGTCAACAACGCAACTGGCTATCCTGTTGGCAATTTCACGAACCTTCCGGTTTACAACGCCACTGCCAATCCAATTGGAAACTTCACGTTCAACCCCGTTTGGAATGCTACTTATGGAGGAAACTCTACCAACTATCCTGTCTACAATGCCACTGCGTATCCAATCGGTAATGTCACTTTCAACCCAGTTTGGAACGCAACTTATGGAGGTGGAAACTCTACAAACTACTCATCGTATAACGTTACGGCCAATCCAATTGGAAACTTCAATTACGACGTTACTCACGGTGGAAACTCTACCAATTATCCAGTCTACAACGTTACCGGATCTCCCAACGGATACTCGACAAATTACCCCATTTACAACGCCACTGCTAATCCAATTGTAAACTACACAAACATTCCATACCAAAACGCCACCGGACAACCAATTTACAATGTCACCTCTAATGGAAATTTCACATACCCTCCATATAATGCTACAGGAAACCCTAACGGAAATTTCAAAAATTCTCTATATTGGAATGGTACAAAGGACGGAAATTCTACTCAAGCGCCTAACTACAATGTCACCTCTTATCCTAATGGAAACTTTACAAACCCTCCATATAACTCTACTCAATATCCGGTTGGAAACTATACCAACCTTCCCCTTGGAAATTCAACCTATTCCAGTGGTTACAACGTTACAGTACCTCCATATAACAGCACAATAGGCTATGGCAACTTTACTACCCCTTCATACAACAATTCAACTAATGGAGGTAATAGAAATGGAACTTCAAACGGAAACTTTACCATGAAAATCGAAATGAAAGAGAAAAAGCTTGTTTTCCGGTTTATTTAAGGCTTTTGAACTGTGACTTATAAAGTTTGAATAAAATTTCGTTGAAATTTTGGATTTTTAAAGATTTTGTAAGGATTTTTGGCGAGTTCTTTGCACACTATACAGTGCTGCTTCGCTAATTAGTCACCTTGACAGTGAGTGTGGGATGGGGGATTCTACATCCTGTAGAGTTGTAATAAAGTTCTGATGAAATTTTCCGAAAATTTTGGATTTTTTTATTGAGCTTTCGACGAAAAATTGGTAAGATCGCCAAAAATGTCAAGATCTTCGAACATATTTTTCAGTTTGTTCGGCTTGCCTTTCTACACTTAGAAAACGTGAAAACAATTTTGGGACCTGAAAAATCTCAATTTTACGATTTTTTGTTTTATTTCTAAAAATCAAGGAGAGAGGTTTCGACGGAGATTCTTTTTTTGTTTGCAAGGGGAATGCACCATCTATTCAGATATGAGGTTACTTTTGGCCAAACCTACAGAGCGATCAGTTTGGTCTGCAACATCAATGTTTTTAGTCGTTCTCGCACCCCCTCTAACGAATTTCGATGCGGTTTTTTTAAAATTGTAGCTGAACAATGGTTGAATAAATGTTGATAAAAATTTTCGAAATCCGTTGATTCTAACATTGTCAAAAATTACTTTGAAGTTTTCAAAGTCGATTTTCTTCACCTTAACAAAATGTTAGAAATTTAATTTTTGTATGAAAATACAGAGCTTTAGTCCCTTTAACATATACAAAAAACCGTATATAAAAATTATTTAACAGTGACGAGATATTTGACTTTGAAGTTGATAGTCAAAAAATGAGGCAAAAACATAATGACGCACTCGGGAATCGAACCCTCGACCTTCTGACTGCTAGCCGAACGCGCTAACCACTACACCATGTGTCAAAAATTACTTTGAAACATTGTCAAAATGTGATGATGGCGTAGTGGTTAGCGCGTTCGGCTAGCAGTCAGAAGGTCGAGGGTTCGATTCCCGGGTGCGTCATTATGTTTTTGCCTCATTTTTTGACTATCAACTTCAAAGTCAAATATCTCGTCACTGTTAAATAATTTTTATATACGGTTTTTTGCATTTGTTAGAGGGACTAAAGCTTTGTCTTTTCATACAAAAATTAAATTCCTAACATTTTGTTAAGGTGAAGAAAATCGACTTTGAAAACTTCAAAGTAATTTTTGACAATGTTAGGATCAACGGATTTCGAAAATTTTTATCAACATTTATTCAACCATTGTTCAGCTACAATTTTAAAAAAACCGCATCGAAATTCGTTAGAGGGGGTGCGAGAACGACTAAAAACATTGATGTACAGACCAAACTGATCGCTCTGTACAAGTTTGACTGTATCATAAAAATTTTTAGCTGTGCCTCATACAGCCGAACTAGTCTACTTATTTTATTATGCGGATTGGGAAGGCGATTTAAAAAAGGGCATTATAAACGAAACAGATTTAGCACTAGCTGATTTTTTCGGTGAAGCTTGGACAAATTTTGCTAAATATGGGTATGTTAGAAAAACAAGTTCGACTTTTGAATTTTTAGAAAGCCAACCATGGATGATTCATGGAAAGTGACTACATCGACCGATCCAACGAATATGGAATATTTTGAAATCGGTGCAAATTCTGGGATGAGAACTGGATATCGTAAAAACGATCAAATTTCATGGAATCAAGTAAAAAAGAGAACAAAAAATTATTTTTCTACTTTTTTTAGGTCTTGCCAAAAATCTTAGGTACATATCCTCAGAATAAACCTGATTTCAACAATGGTTCTTTGATAGGTACTACTTTGTTGAGTAGGCTTAAAAAAGTTTTAGGCTGTCCCGCAAGTTGGACCAAATCAACAGTCAATACCAAACAATGTTATGGCATGTTTAGTGATGCACAAACAGAATATTCGGCTATAAACTATTGTGCCAAAAATCTTGCCACTCTTGCCAGCGTCGAAAATGCTTTCCAAAATAATGAACTTCAAAGTACACGGTGGCCCCAAAAAAGGACAACTGTCGTGATCTTTTTGAACAAAATTTTAGAAAGTTTTTTTTCTCAAATTGAAACTTTTTTTACCTATATACGGTAAAAATTATGCGAAAAATCGATTTTTGAGGTTATTTTTAGTCTTTGACTTCGAAAAAGCCGTTAAAATCCACACAAAAAACCGATTTCGATCGCTTTTAATTTACATTTTTTTGAATTTTCATCATTTTTTCAAAGTCTTAGCTTAAAAATAACCTCGAAAATTGATTTTTCGCATAATTTTTACCCTATATGGCCAAAAATAACAGTTTTTGGAAAAAAATTCAAAATTTTTTTTCTAAAAATCATTAAGTTGTCCTTTTGAGCCACTCTGTAGACGAAAAACATTTAAAAAAAGAGTTTATAGAATTCATCAATGCAAACTCACCAAGTTGTACAAAATCCTATATTGGTTTAGTTAAAAATGGTCAACATTGGACTTGGAACAATGGAGATCCGAGTACTTATCTCAATTGGGAGTCTGGTAGGAGAATATAGACTAAAAATCAAATATGAAGCACTTTTTTAGGCTATCCATCTAGCAGCTCAGACGCCAACTGTGTTGTAATCAACTCGAATGATGGAAAATGGTCAAATCAAAACTGTGGCATGCCACAATGTTATATCTGTAGCTTTGAGTCATAGAGTTAAAAAGTTCATAAATGATTTACTTTTTAGATTTTTATTTTTTGTTGTATTTAGGGTCCCCACAAACTATCGCACTACCACAAGCAACGGCACAAGCTATCGTACGAAGCCATCGTACGAGTGTAAAATACACTCGTACGACGGACGAAATGGCCACAAGCTATCGTACGATGCCATCGTACTGCGTCGTACGACAGCTTGTGGCGATTTCGTCGTACTTTTACGNCGGCACAAGCTATCGTACGAAGTCATCGTACGAGTGTAAAATACACTCGTACGACGGACGAAATGGCCATAAGCTATCGTACGATGCCATCGTACTGCGTCGTACGACAGCTTGTGGCGATTTCGTCGTACTTTTACGTTAATTTTACGATCGTACGATGACTTCGTACAATATCTTGTGGGGCCGTCGTACTTTCGTACGATAGCTTGTGCCGTGCGTGTGGCGACCCTTAACATGAACAAAAAAATTTGGTCTCGAAAAAATTTTGTTCGAATTCAATTTTTTACCGAATTTTACACGATTTTTCAATAACTTGCAAAGTTGTGAATATATGCATATCAGCTTTTATAATTTTTGTCTGAAGGTTTTCGAAGATGAAGATACCAAGCAAAAAAGCCATAGTCTCATTTTTTTCAATTGTTGCCTAAAAGTAACTACATGATTCGAATATAAAAAATCTGTCTTCCTAAAATCCAAAACTTTTTCGTATCCGGAGATATGGCCTTTCAAAGTTAGATACCTTGAGCGAAGAGCACAAATTGGATCCATTTAGTTAAAACGCGATATTTCAGCCAATTTAAAAGATTTTCAAATACGGTCTTTTTTATTTTATTGGTATGATATTGTAGTAAGATTTTGTAGAACATCACTTTTTGATCCGACATACTTCCAAGGAAATATAGCTATTTTATTGAAATTTTGATAGTTTTGTACAGGCTCCAATTTTACACAAAAACGGCTCTAGAAAATCGACGTTAATTCAGCCCTGAGGTTTGAAAGCTGATTTAGCAAGAACAACACCAGTATTAATAAATAAATAACAATATAAAAAAATTCAGGTACCTATTTTTGAGATATGGCCTTATGAAGTTGGCCATCCCGAGCTACACAATTCTTTAGATTAGTGAAACTTGCCATAATTTTTATATATTCGGAAAGTTCATGAAAAATGGAGCATTTTTTGTTTTTACAATAAATTCTGAATTGTTATCGTTGTCGAGATAATCGCGTTTGAAGTTGGCGATTTTTTAGTTGCGATTTTGAATTTGAATTTCCCGCCAACCCCTGATTTTCAATTTTGGCGGGAAATTCAAATTTGTAAATCAAATAGAGAAGGAAATTTATAACAATTTGATTCAATTAAAAATAAAGATTTTGACTTTTCGAAATGTGAAAAAATCTATTTTGATACTTCTATACTTGAAAGTAGTTTAAAAACACATGGTATCACCCCTTATCTATTATTTAATTTCTTAGTTTAGGTTTCTATTTTACATTCATAGAACGAACAAGGAGCTCAATTTTGTATGCGTATTTTTTATTCTAGTAACTAAGAAATATATGTACAAAAATACAAAATTTATATTAATATTTTTTAATTTGCATCGTTGTTTTGGTCACAATTATACTGACGGCCGTTTTACGGGTGTTCATTTTCTTAATGCAAGGTTGAAAACAGATGGTTCGAAGCTCTTTTTGAGTTCGCAAAAATATTAGAATGTTGAAAATGCCTAGAAAGTTTGTAAGCTTTATAATATACCATATGATCCATATATAATACAGGGTGAGTAAAAAACCGTACATTTTGAAAAAAAATTTTGCTTTTAAAAATGAAAAATTAATCATTTTTAACAAGAAAAAATTTTTTTCAAAATGTACGATTTTTACTCACCCTGTATATAACATATATAGTACCAAAAGTTTACCTTTATTCATATTCATTACAAAGAACACAAAAGAAGAATATCCAAGAAGCATGAAAAAATCGGGGATAGCAAAGAAAACTAGTTCATTTAGCGTGATTAACATCAAAGTTAGGGTCATTTTGAATAATCTATTATTTTGTTTCGAATCTTTGCTTGCATGTGCGCTGCTGCTTTTCATCATCTAAAATTGCGACCATAAAAAGAATCAAAACTCTTCTTCCTACCTTATATATCTTATACATAATAGGTATATAGATGAGTATACTTGCTAGCGAACAACTTATACGGATACCCCTTAACGTGTGATAAATCGTGGGGCTACCTGTGTTCACAAGATCACAATATGCCGGTTCCTAAATTCAATATATAAGTCGACCATTAGCTAAAGCATTACAGTGTAAGCATCTCGAACTTCGTATGAAGCTAAACCAGATAGTATAAATGTAGGGATGGTACAAGCTATAGCAGAAAACATAATAATATAAGCATAGCGAGACGTCAGTTTTAGATATTTGATTGGTAAGAACACACATATTAACCGATCGATGCAAATCACCAACGAGATCCACCCAGCTCCAGGTGTGACAATCGTAAAAAACATGCTTTGTACGGTTAAAAAGCAATCCCATTTTGTTTTGAGGTAATCCACTAAAATTATATATATATCATATAGATTATTTTATATATCATATATAGATTATATGGTTTTATCTGATAAAATCAGTTTCAACTTTCGGCATTTTGAGTGAATCGATGAGGGGTGGCACTCCCGTTGCCCACATATGTTTTGCATCTCATGTCAGGACTTCGTACATCTTTTGCCAGGACTTCTCCGCCCCCTGTATGTTATAAAAAAAAGTTGGAATTTTCCTTACATTCATGAGTATAATAAACGTGTAAATAATATAAACCATCGAGAAAATAAGCCATACCAAAAAAGCCATCAAAAACCATAGTTAAAGCGATCAACACATACTCTTTTTGAGATCTAAGCCGCTCGGAAAAAAATAGAACAATAGCCAAGTAAAAATTAAATACAACTAAAATTGCACCTTCAAAAACCTCGGCATAAGAGCAGACGATGTTCAAAGTCGACATTGTTATATTCGAATAATAAGTTTTTTCGAGGTTCGCAGGTAGTTCGAAAACGCCCGACATGGTTTTTTTTACAAAAAAAGACACAAATATAGAACAGGAACTTTATTCTGCTAGCTTCTTAACAAATATAGAACAGGAAACTTATAATTCTGCTAGCTTCTTAACAACTCTAAGAAAAACTTGGTTTTCTAGCTACATCATCGTTTGTTTTATGCTTTCCCAGAATCAGTTTCTGCTATTTTATGATTTAATTGAGGCGTTAGTATTAATGACAACTTATTTCGCATATTTAATTAGATCTTTTTAATGTTAAAACCTTTTATAGGGTTAATGTTTTCTCGAGAACAATAAGAAAAGAAAATGTGATTTTCTCAAAAAATTCACATTTTCTTCTTGCAGAAAAATGCGACTTTTTCATGAACAATCGACATATTGGTAGGTCAAGTCGTTCGGGGCATACATGGGCAAGGGATAGGCTGTTAAACCGAAAAGCGACACGTTTGACGACTAAAAATCCTAAAAGCGACACGTTTGACGACCTTTTTTTGGCCGTCAAAAATCGAAAAATTTATCAAAAATTGTAAAATTCGTAAAAATTACACAAAATTCGTAAAAAATTGATTTTGGCTTGTTGTCCACGGAGGTATCTTCGTCGATGGGTGCTGACAATTGATCTTCGATCTGTGTGTTCAGGACGATCGAGCTCGATGGGTTTTCGTCGTCCGAGTTCTCTATAGTCGGTGAGATGCTTATCCGGACAGCTTGTTTGTTAACCTGGAAAAGAAACATAAGATCAATGAGAAAGAAACAAAATTAAACTCAGGTACTAGGAATGAATCTACTCTACCGTATATTAGATTCTGAAGTTTCAAATGAGAATAACTTTTCAGGATCATCGAAATTTCGAATGTGGTCTTTTACATTTTTATGCATCTTGTTGTGAGCTATAACTTTGCTGGAACCGCATTAGAAAATTCGATGACCCTGAAAAGTTATTATTACTCAAAACTTCGGAATCTAATCTTAAGCCTAAGCTTAAGTTTAAGCCTAGGCCTAAGCTTAAGCCTAAACCAAGCCTAAGCATAACATCTATGTTGTTTAGATTTCTCGTTTATATTCATAGAACGAACAAGGAGCTCAATTTGGTGTGTTTTTTATTCTAGAAACTAAGAAATATATGTACACAAATACAAAATTTATATAACTATTTTTTAATTTGCATCGTTGTTTTAGACACAAATACACTGACGGCCATGTTAACGGTGTTCATCTTCTTAGTCTTAATGCAAGGTTGAAAACAGATAGTTCGAAGCTCTTTTTGGGTTCGCAGAAATATTACAATATTGAAAATGCCTAGAAAGTTTGCAAGCTTTATAATATATCATATGATCCATATATAATATAACATATATAATACAGGGTGAGTAAAAAATAATTTTGAAAAAATTTTTTTGCTTTTAAAAATGAAAAATTAATCATTTTTAACAAAAAAATTTTTTCAAAATTTTTTTTTCAAAATGTACGGTTGTTTTACTCATCCTGTATATAACATATATAGTCCCAAAAATTTACCTTTATTCATATTCATTACAAAAAACCCAAAAGAATGATATCCAAGAACCATAAAAAAATCGGGGATAGCAAAGAAAACTAGTTCATTTAGCGTCATTAACATCAAAGTTAGGGTCATTTTGAGTAATCTATTATTTTGATACGAATCTTTGCTTGCATATTGTGAGCTGCTTTTCATCATCTAAAATTGCGATCATAAAAAAGAATCAAAACTCTTCATCCTACCTTATATATCTTATATACAATAGGCATATATATGGGTATACTTGCTAGTGAACAACCTATACGGATACCCCTTAACGTGTGATAAATCGTCAGGCTACCTGTGTTCACAAGATCACAATATGCCAGTTCCTAAATTCAATATATAAGTCAACATTAACTGAAGCATTACAGTGTAAGCATCTCGAGCTTGGTACGAAGCTATACCAGATAGTATAAATGTAGGGATGGTACAAGATATAGCAGAAAACATAATAATATAAGCATAGCGAGACGTCAGTTTCAGATATTTGATTGGTAAGAACACACATATTAACCGATCGATGCAAATCACCAACGAGATCCACCCAGCTCCAGGTGTGACAATCGTAAAAAACATGCTTTGTACGGTTAAAAAGCAATCCCATTTTGTTTTGAGGTAATCCACTAAATTTTTGATATATATTGCAACAGATAGTGAGATTCAACCGACTCAGAGACGGTTAACTGATTATGAGTTCCCAATATAGGTTAACCGATATACCTAGGCTTAGGCCTAAGTCTAAGCCTTTTTTCAGATTGGGGTGGATTCTGCATAAATTTATGCAGAATCCCCCCTCCCAAACCTAAAAAAGGCTTAGGCATTGGTTTATGCTTAGGCTTAGGCCTAAGTCTAGGTATATCGGTTAAACTATATTGGGAACTCATAATCAGTTAACCATCTCTAAGTCGGTTGAATCTCAATATCGGTCGCAACATATATATCATATAGATTATTATATATGTTACGGAAAAATCCGTTTTTTCGGGAAAATCTGATCAGTTCAGATTTTCCCATAACATATATAATTATGATTTGTATCATATATGTTATAAAAAAAGTTGAAATTTTCCCTACATTCATGAGTATAATAAACGTGTAAATAATATAAACCATCGAGAAAATAAGCCATACCAAAAAAGCCATCAAAAACCATAGTTAAAGCGATCAACACATACTCTTTTTGAGATCTCAGCCGCTCGGAAAAAAATATAACAATAGCCAAGTAAAAATTAAATACAACTAAAATTGAACCTTCAAAAACGTCGGTATAAGAACAAATGATGTTCAAAGTCGGCATTGTTATATTCGAATAATAAGTTCTTCCGAGATTCGGAGGTACGCTCGACATGATTTTTTTTTGTAACGAAAAAAAGACAAAAATATAGAACAGGGACTTTATAATTCTGCTAGCTTCTAACAACTGTGAGAAAACCTTGATTTTATAGCATAAATCAACTTGTTTTATGCTTTCTCAGAATCAGTTTTCATTTTATTTGATCTTTGAATTTTGGTATTAATACACATGACAACTTATTTCGCGCAAAAATAAAAGATTTTGCATTCCCTTAGCGGCACTTGCATTCCCTTAGCGGAAACAAGGTCAATTAAAAATGAAATTTTTGCGAAAAATGGTCAAACTTTGTATTTGAACTCCCTTAGCGGAAAGCACTTGCACTCCCTTAGTGGAAAAATGGTCAATTAAAAATAAAGTTTTTCCACAAAAAATAATCTAGCCATAGGAGGTGGGTGGGAAGGAGGGTGGGGCCAGGGCTGCCAGATGAAATTTTCAAAAAAAGCAAAAATAAAGCAATGGCTCTAGAAAAAAAGCAATTTTTTATCAAACAATAAAATTTAGTATTGAAATAAATATTCTGGTGGATGACCGGATATCACTTGCGAGAAAATAGTAGAAATAATTTTATTCGACGTTTCGGAGTTTAACTCCT
Source organism: Acrobeloides nanus (assembly GCA_900406225.1). Taxonomy (NCBI): domain Eukaryota; kingdom Metazoa; phylum Nematoda; class Chromadorea; order Rhabditida; family Cephalobidae; genus Acrobeloides; species Acrobeloides nanus. The sequence goes on along the minus strand of OZJO01027466.1, from coordinate 128 downwards.
TCTTCAGGAAAACTTAGGTCTGTATTTAATAGACGGTATATACTTGATTTCACGTCACTTGACCGAAAACGTCACTTGACCGAACGCGTCACTTGACCGAAACGTCAGTTGATCGAAACGTCACTTGA
>OZJO01027460.1:0-14411 GCA_900406225.1 Acrobeloides nanus | reverse complement strand
CACAATATTTTTTACACGCTTCCCAAAATGCGAAATATGGACATCGACCACTCGTTGGATAGCTCTTCGTGAGTACAATCGATTTGCAATAAAATTTTGATAACAAATTCGCAATTTTTTCAAATGAAATTTTGAATTGTTGGGGGGGGGGCGTATATTATAGGAAATACGATATACCTCAAACCATTGCCGGATAAAATTTCCATAAAAAAATAAATTTCCATAATTTGTATATGAAGTCGTAAGATAGATAGTCAATCGGTTAGCTCCATTTAATTTGCCATTACATGTGAAATTCAATACTTCGTCATTTTCTTCAAATCCCAAAAGTGCAAGTCTAATTTCTTTAGGTGTCGAAGGCAATTGTACAATTTCGGGATTCGCACAGACTTCTCTTATGTATGAATTGAATGGAGAACAAGTCGTCGGATTGAGAGTCAATTCGTCGACTATGATATAATTATCTAAAATATTAAAATCATACTATTTTTATACAAAATATGGGCAAATCCGAGAAACGCTCGGGTACAATTGATTCGAGAAGGGTCATCCTGCTCCCCAAAACAAATTATCGAGTCCTAGGGCCTAACTCCCATCCCAGAGGCCGATTTCCTCCTCACCAGAGCTCGAGCCCAAGGGCCAATTCTAACCCCTCCCGCTCATCACCATAAGCCGACCCTCTTCCCATGGTCAATTGTCAGTTCCAGTCCGATCCACTACTCTAACGCCGAGCTTCAAAGCCAATTCAAGACCTTTCAAGGCCAAATCTCCTCTTCCAGGGCCGACCCATTCTCTTAGGACCGATCTCCGAGCCCCAAAGTCGATTCTAGCTCCAGAGTAGAACCCCAAATCCTAGCACCCAAGCCCCTCCAGGCTTGGCCTTATTTGCGGACGAACATTTGCGGATGAGACATTTGCGGGCGAACATTTGCGGATGAGACATTTGCGGATGCGACATTTGCGGACTAACAGAGTCTAACATGGCTAGTAAATCCATGAAAATTAGTACATGTTCGATTTTTGATTCAATAGGCGTGGCCTTATTTGCGGATGAGACATTTGCGGATGCGACATGGCTAGTAAATCCATGTTCGACTCTGTTCGTCCGCAAATGTCGCATCCGCAAATGTTCGTCCGCAAATGTCGCATCCGCAAATGTTCGTCCGCAAATAAGGCCACGCCCCTTCCCCACCCCATCACTAAAAGCCGACCCTATTCTTCACAGCCCGATCCACTAACCCAAAGCCGAGCCCCAGAGCCACCCCCAGACCGATCTCACCCCTCTCTAGGCCGATCCCGAGCCCCGAAAATCCCCTACCCCAACGCTGAGTCCTAGAGCCAACTCAAGACCCCAGGACCGATCTCCAAAACTGACCAAGCTATGAATCACAGTAAAACAAGCGTTTTTACAGTTCGGGAATTTGCGAAACCGATTCTCGGATAGAAAAACCCCAGAGACGATGATTTTAGCATAAAAACAAATAACTATCGATTTTCGCTTCAATACTCAGACCCATTCCCCGATCAGGGGTTTTCCCGAAATCAGCTAAATTTTTTCACTGCTCAGGCTCGGCCCTGGGTGCTAAGATATTTAGTTCGGATGGACCTTATATCTTGCAGTATTTAAAAATCTCTTACCAATAATTTCAAGCAGTTTTGAGCAAAATCTTTCCGCAAAGTATTGTCCATATCTTCCACGAAATCTACCTCCAGTTTCCGTTGTAACAAATTTCAACAAATTCAATGTTTTATCCAGATCCTCAGAATTGAAAAAACTTCGAATAGAATCAAAAACGACATCATTCAAATTTTTCAATACTTCATCGAAGGACAGTTGAAAATACCGAGATTGTGAATATCTTCCATTTCTCTCGTCTTTGCTTAAGTTTTTCTCATCAAAATTAATTGTATACTTAGATATCATTTTTCCTTCTTTCACATCAGAAAAATAAATTATATTGTAAGGTATCAAATATCCAAATTCTAAGTAATCAAATTGTCGAAGAGGCAAAATATTTTTGTGACGAATGATGACGTTGTTCCAAAGTATGCTAACGAGTTGAATTCTTTCAATTTGATCTTTGTCCAAGAAAGAAAACACGTCGCAGATGATTTCAGGCGTAGTAATCATCAAGGAGATATGGCCATTACGAAAAACCTTAAAATTTAAACTAAGTACATACAAAGATGGGGTCCTAGACCCACCTTATAGAACTTTTTTTGCAAACTTTTTTTTATATTCCTAATCATTCTTAATCAGCGTAAAAAACTGTCTTGGTTCGACTAAAAAAATTTGTCATCATGGTTGAATGCCGATTCATACTTCTAAAAAAAGTTTATTAAAGGACAAGCCCAGTTTTGAAGAGAATTTTTTTAAAAGTAAGTTCTCGTTAGAGCGATCAACTTATGCGAAGGAAGTAAATTCTAATTCGTAAACCCTGAAGAGATAAATGCGAAACAAAATAGCATAAAAAATTTGAACGTTTTTGTGTTTGAAGCGAAGAGATTGACGCCGTTTAAATCCCTGATTTAAGAATTTTGTATTGAAACGAACTGTTTTTAAAAATCCATTTTTACACAGATTTACGATTTACATAAAAATTCAATTAGAACGTTCTATCCGTCTCGTTGAGACGAATAAAATGGCACCTAAATTATCCAATTTGAACATTGTTTTGGGTTATTGAAACGAAAACCCTAATTTACCTTCGCTTCAATACACAAAAACGATCAAATTTTTAATGCAATTTTGTTTTGCATTTATCTCTTCAGGGTTTACGAATTAGAATTTACTTCCAACGCAAAAGTTGGTCGCCTCAACTTTCTTTTAAAAAATTTTGCTCAAAACCGGACTGGTAACTTAGCAACAATTTTGACGCTTTCGTATAAAAAATAATTAGTGCTGTGTAATTTTAACAACTAATGGAGTGCATATGAAAATAAATGAACTCGTATCAATGCTGTTTTTGGCCTGACGGACTTTTACGAAATACCAGATTTTCGAGGTTTGGCGGGAAATTCAAAGTTAAAACGGGAGGTCAAAAATCGCCAACTTCAAACGCGATTATCTCGACAACGTACATACAAACACAACGACTTTTTCTTAAAGGAGGAGGGGGTATAAATTATGGACTATTTCAAGACAAAAAATTTTTTAATGATCATTTTTGGGGGTAATTCTATGCGGGAATCGATTGCGCGCACTCCCAAATTGTGAAAACACTTCCTTAACCCTGATTCAGGGAAGGAATCGGTGTATTGAAGCGAATATTTTCGCATTTTTTAAATGTTTGATTTTCGCTTCAATACACCCACCATCTTCCCTGAATCAAGGAAGCATTTTCACGCTTCGGGAGATGGTCGAAAACGGATGTGTATTTGATGAGTTATTATCAAAATACTAGACTGGGGTCCATAGTTTGCCTTTGTTAATAACAAAAATACGATCAGCTTTTTCCACAGTTGATAACCAGTGTGCTATGACTATAACCGTCCTTCCAACCGTGCATTTTTGTAACGCTTCTTGAATTCTTGCTTCGCTTTCAGCGTCTAAAGCACTAGTAGCTTCATCTAGGATCAAAACGTTTGGATTTCTGACCAGCGCTCTGGCGATGGTAATCCTTTGTTTTTGACCACCTGACATCTGCACACCCTTTTCACCACAATTTGTTTCATACCCATTCTCCATTTCCGTAACAAATTCATGGACATTAGCTAGTTTGGCTGCTTCTATCATATCTTCTTCGGTGATATGCTCATCACAGCCGTACAAAATGTTGTACCGAACACTTCCATCATATAATACCTACAATAAAAAAGAGTAGGCACAATAGTTTTTCTTCAATGACCTCCCACCCTCTACATTTTTTGTCGATCCCCTCTTACTCAACCAGAATGATGACTTACCCTTTGACCTATGACTTATACATGATAAAAATTTACCGGGGAATAAGTCATAGGTCAACGGGCATATCTTTGCGACTATAAGAATGAAGTTGGAAAAAAATTGTAAACTTCTACAAAAAAATTACAAGCTATCTTGTGAATGGCCAAGTGCAGGAGCATCCTGGAGGATTTCAAGGAAAACCTGAAATATTGGGATCAGAATTGCCCAACACACGTCAACAAATACCCTCCTAAAATCCCAAAAATTTTACAGGGTGTCCCAAAAAAGTGGAATTTTCGTGATTTTTTCATGAATTTTGGACCCGAAAATTTTTGTTCTAAAAATGACCCGTATAGGGGTAATTTGATGCGGGGGAATCGATTGCGCGCACTTCCGAAGCGTGAAAATGCTTCCTTGATCCTGATTCAGGGTAGCATGTTGAAGCGAAAATGAAAAAATTCGGATTTTGACCGGATATCCGACTACCTAGGGTTTTTCTATGCAAGAAATCGCGTGTTTTCGAAAACACTTCCTTACCCCTGATTCATGAAAGACAAACTGTTTAATAAATGAAATTAAACAGAAATTCAACAATCGAAAACACGGTGGCGTGATTTCAAGTTAAAGGGATCGAGAAATGTTGCCGGTTTGTAGGTTCACCTAAAACTTTAAAGTCTTATACCTCGGCGGGACAGAGGTTTCAGAAAAAACCGCTCAATAAAAAGTTTGCATTTTACCTAAATTACAAAATGTAAAAAGAATTATCGAAATCGGATTAGTCTCCGAAGAGCTGGAGATTTTTAAGTTGGATATCGTAGATTCGAGTTTTTCAACAACGTAAACTTGGAAGTTAAAGTTTTCGGTCCAAAGAAAGGTTTCAGAAAAAATCGCTTACTACAAAATTAGTATTTTGTTTGGGGAATAAAATGCAAAAAGAATTTCCGAATTTCGATTTACCAGTGAGAAGTTAGAGATTTTTGAAATTGAACCTACAACAGGCAACATTTCTCGATCCACTTGTGCCACCGTGAAAAGTTTTTCAAAAATCACAATTTAACACTTTTTAGGACGAGGGAAGCGTTTTCACGTTTCGAAAACACGTGCAATCGATTTCTTGCATGGAAAAGCCCTAGCTAGTCGGATAACCTGCCAAATCCGAATTTTTTTCATTTTCGCATCAATACGCCACCCTGAAGGGTCAAGGAAGCGTTTTCACTCTTCGGGAGTGCGCGCAATCGATTCCCCGCATAAAAACGATATTTTTTCAAGATGGAGAACTCTAATTTGAAGGAATTTTTGGATTTTGATCATTGGAAGTTACCCCTACGAGGGGTATACTAAAATATAACCCTGATTTTTATGGATTTTTGAAAGCCACAAAAATTCGCATAAATTTTCATGACTTTCAAAACTTCATAAAAAAATCAGGGTTATCTTTTTGGAAAAAATTCGGCTTTTTGAATAATACATCGGGTATGGAGAATCTTTTCCACGAATTAGTTTTTGAATCTTGCCTTCCCTGAAAATTTTCTAGCTATTCCGAGAGAACTTTTGTGAGAACTGTCCTAGTGTCGTCTCTTCGATCTCTCTTGTTTGATATTCGTCTACGCCAATGATATTCTTTTTGTACCTTTAAGTATTTAATAAAAAATTTTTAACTCAAACAATATATTAAAATCACAATGATTTTACACAGAATGAAATGATTTTCATTTTCTTCCATGGTGGTCGATCCAAATCTGATGCATTTATACTGCTGATCTTGGTTACCCCTCCATATGCCATTTCAATCACCAAAGCATAAGAATCCGTTTCATGTAGCACACAACTACGCTTAACATACTGATTAATATTAACAAGGGACCCTTGACAGCAAGGGTCACGAAATTCTTTTGTTTCGAGGCTATATTTTACACGAAGTTGAGTGTTGTTTAAAAATGTTTTTACAGCATCAAGAACGGAGGCACCTTCGGAGGCACCGTCGGTGGGAAGTTCGAACTTTCCAACTAAAGAAATGGGGTTTTGATGCGTACGATATAGCTAAAATTTTTTATAAATAATAAATTATTTACATATATGCAAAGGTACCGTATTTCCTGTAAAATACGCCCCGGGGCGTTAATTAGAGGGGGCGTTAATTTTTCAACCCCTTCCTTCCCTCTCCCAGTCACCAACATCAACCAATAAAAAAATCAATAAATTTTCACCAAAAATCCAAAAATTTTCACCAAAAATCCAAAAATTTTCTAAAAAATCCAAAAAAAATCTCATTAAAGGACCACTGAACTTTTGAACGGACCTCGAAAATTTATTTTTAAAAGAAAGAGGAATCTTTGCTGATCATTTTTTGTTTTTACTTTCAAGGGTACCCCTTGAAAGTTTAACCCTTTCGAGATATTTGCGTTTGAAATTTCCTTCAAAGTTTTTAAATGTAAATTTGTATTGAAACGAAAGGGATTGACCCCAGCGGAATTATAAAATTCAAAATTTCATTTGAAAAAATTGTGAATTTGTTATCAAAATTTATTGCAAATCGATTGTACTCACGAAGAGCTATCCAACGAGTGGTCGATGTCCTTATTTCGCATTTTGGGAAGCGTGTAAAAAAATAGTGTGTTTTTGGAGAGTTTTCGACGATTTTTGGCACAATATTTTTTACACGCTTCCCAAAATGCGAAATATGGACATCGACCACTCGTTTGACCCTGGAAATCAGGTTTTTCGCCTAGAAATTACCCTAAAAAGTCGGTTTTTAGAAGAGAATCGGAAAAAAAATTTCGCGTTGAAACGCACTTCTACCCTGATTTTCAGGGTCAAACTTAATTTTTCATGCTTCGAAAATGCGCGCAATCAATTTTTCGCCTAGGTAAATTTTTGAGGACTCTCCCCAAAACAAAGCCCACTTTGCGCCGTTGGGGGGGGGCGTATATTACAGGAAATACGATATACCTCAAACCATTGCCGGATAAAATTTCCATAATTTGTATTTGAAGTCGTAAGATGGATAGTCAATCGGTTAGCTCGATTTAATTTGCCATTACATGTGAAATTCAATACTTCGTCATTTTCTCCAAATGCCAAAAGTGCAAGTCTAATTTCTTTAGGTGTCGAAGGCAATTGTACAATTTCGGGATTCGCACAGACTTCTCTTATGTATGAACTATATGGGGAACAAGTCGTCGGATTGAGAGTCAATTCGTCGACTATGATGTAATTATCTAAAATATTAAAATCATACTATTTTTATACAAAATATGGGCAAATCCGAGAAACGCTCGGGTACAATTGATTCGAGAAGGGTCATCCTGCTCCCCAAAACAAATTATCGAGTCCTAGGGCCTAACTCCCATCCCAGAGGCCGATTTCCTCCTTACCAGAGCTCGAGCCCCAGGGCCAATTCTAACCCCTCCCGCTCATCACCATACCCGCCGACCCTCTTCCCATGGTCAATCGTCAGTTCCAGTCTGATCCACTACTCTAACGTGAAGCCGAGCTTCAAAGCCAATTCAAGGCCTCTCAAGGCCAAATCTCCTCTTCCAGGGCCGACCCATTCTCTTAGGCGGCTCTTACAATACATGTGTTTCACACATGTGTTTTACACATGTGTAAACACATGTGTTAAGCACATTTATAAAACACATAACTTTTTTTAATTCATGTGTTTACACACGAAAAAAAACACATGTGTTTTCATACAAAAAAATCATATTTTACTTATTTTTTTTAAATTTCATAATTTTTCTTGTATAATTTTTGATCGTCTTACCCGATAGATAGCATGAATCATCTTTCGAAATTGAATTGATGGAATTATAGGTGCTATATGCTGAAAATTTTTTTAGCATAAAAAATTTTGGATCAGCAGGGCACGTAAAACGATTGAACAGGTTTTTGGACAGATTGCAAGCAGGTTTCGAATTCTCGCTAAACCTATCGAAACAACTAAAGAAAACGCCGATAAAATAGTTTTAGCCCTCTGTGTTTTGTACAATTTCATTCTTCATCACGATGGTTTTAGAGAATTAGAAGATTTGGATATTGAAATGGCGTTGCTTGATTTAGACCCTCAAATTGCCCTTGGGAATGATGTTGGAGTGGTTATTAGGAACAATTTGGTGCATTATTTTTCAAACGAAGGAGCTGTCCCATGGCAAGATAATATGGTTTAATATATTTTGTTTTGCGCACAACAATTTTTTATAATGAAATAAATAAAAAATCTCGAAAAAGGGAAAAANAAAAAAGAAATAGAAAACCATAAAAAATGCTAAATGAATTTGTCTTAAAAATGGCTATTTTTGAATTAATTAAAAATTAAATGCTCTGCTTCTTTTTGTTTAAAAACACATGTTGCAAAACACACGAAAAATGGAAGTTTGTTAAACACATGAAAAAAACACATGTGTATTGTGTAAACACATGGATAGTGTGTTTTTAAAAAATTTGATGTGTTTTTTAAAAACACATGTGTGAAACACATGTATTGTAAGAGCCGCCTTAGGACCGATCTCCGAGCCCCAAAGTCGATTCTAGCTCCAGAGTCGAACCCCAAATCCTAGCACCCGAGCCCCTCCCGGCGTGACCTTATTTGCGGACGAACATTTGCGGATGAGACATTTGCGGACGAACATTTGCGGATGCGACATTTGCGGATGAGACATTTGCGGACGAACATTTTTTGATTCAATAGGCGTGGCCTTATGTGCGAACGAACATTTGCGGATGAGACATTTGCGGATGCGACATGGCTAGTAAATCCATGTTCGACTCTGTTCGTCCGCAAATGTCTCATCCGCAAATGTTCGTCCGCAAATAAGACCACGCCCCCTCCCCACTCCATCACTAAAAGCCGACCCTATTCTTCCCAGGCCGATCCACTAACCCAAAGCCGAGCCCCAGAGCCACCCTCCAGACCGATCTCACCCCTCTCTAGGCCAATCCCGAGCCCCGGAAACCCCCTACCCCAACGCTGAGTCCTATAGCCAACTCAAGACCCCAGGACCGATCTCTAAAACTGACCAAGCTATGAATCACAGTAAAACAAGCGTTTTTACAGTTCGGGAATTTGCGAAACCGATTCTCGGATAGAAAAATCCCAGAGACGATGATTTTAGCATAAAAACAAATAACTATCGATTTTCGCTTCAATACACAGACCCATTCCCCGATCAGGGGTTTTCCCGAAATCAGCTAAATTTTTTCACGGCTCAGACTCGGCCCTGGGTGCTAAGATATTTAGTTCGGGTAGACCTTATATCTTGCAGTATTTAAAAATCCCTTACCAATAATTTCAAGCAGTTCTGAGCAAAATATGTCCGCAGAGCATATTCCATATCTTCCACGAAATCTACCTCCAGTTTCCGTTGTAACAAATTTCAACAAATTCAATGTTTTATCCAGATCCTCAAAACGAAAAAAACTTTGAATAGCACCAAAAACGACATCATTCAAATTTTTCAATACTTCATCGAAGGACAGTTGAAAATACCGAGATTGTGAATATCTTCTTCCATTTCTCTCAAATTTGCTTAAGTTTTTCTCTTCAAAATTAATTGTATACTTAGATATCATTTTTCCTTCTTTCACATCAGACAAATAAATTATATTGTAAGGTATCAAACATCCAAGTTCTAAGTAATCAAATTGTCGAAGAGGCAAAATATTTTTGTGACGAATGATGACGTTGTTCCAAAGTTTGCTAACGAGTTGAATTCTTTCAATTTGATCTTTTTCCAAGAAAGAAAACACGTCGCAGATGATTTCAGGCGTAGTAATCATCAAGGAGATATGGCCATTGCGAAAAACCTTAAAATTTTAACTAAGTACATACAAAGATGGGGTCCCAGACTCACCTTATAGAACTTTTTTTGCAAACTTTTTTTCATACTCCTAATCATTCTTAATCAGCGTAAAAAACTGTCTTGGTTCGACTAAAAAAATTTGTCATCATGGTTGAATGCCGATTCATACTTCTAAAAAAAGTTTATTAAAGGACAAGTCCAGTTTTGAAGAGAATTTTTTAAAAGTAAGTTCTCGTTAGAGCGATCAACTTATGCGAAGGAAGTAAATTCTAATTCGTAAACCCTGAAGAGATGAACTTTTACGAAATACCAGATTTTCAAGGTTTGGCGGGAAATTCAAAGTTAAAACGGGAGGTCAAAAATCGCCAACTTCAAACGCGATTATCTCGACAACGTATATATAAAGATTCGTGGCGCAGTTGGTAAGTCGCCTGACTTTGGACCAGACAGTCGAGGGTCCGATCCCAGGCTCAGGCAAAAAAGTTTTCCACTTTGAGACTATCTTTAAATTACGTGATCAAAAAACGCGATTTTTGACCCCCCTCCCTTCATAAGACTTTTTCTTAAAGGAGAAGGGGGGGGGGGGTATAAACTATAGACTATTTCAAGACAAAAAATTTTTTAATGATCATTTTTAGGGGTAATTCTATGTGGGAATCGATTGCGCGCACTCCCAAATTGTGAAAACACTTCCTTAACCCTGATTCAGGGAAGGAATCGGTGTATTGAAGCGAATATTTTCGCATTTTTTAAATGTTTGATTTTCGCTTTGTCGTTAATGCTACTGCATAGTCGAAACATCCACCTCGTAAGCCGCCAAAAAGAGTGCTAAAAAACATTTAGGCACCATTTATATTTGCCGCAAGACGCGCGCGTCTTGCGGCAAGTATAAATGGTGCCTTAGAGTACTCATGTGTAGTGTTAGATCCCGTCCCGAAAATCTCGGGAATCCCGTCTCGAAAAAATTTACCAAAACCTAATCCCGTCCCGGGATAAATTTACACCCTCAAAATATTTTTCGAACATTTTACTTAAGGATCGCGCCGCCGTGTCCCCCTGAAATCACCATCGTCCCGAGCGAAAAACAATTTGCACGCCAATTCGTACGTGGCTCGATGATGTGAGACTGTTTGTACGCATTTGCGGCGACCCTAAATGGAGTTGTTTCGTTTTCTGCTCCCTTTTATAGTCTCAATCGTGCCTCTAAATATGCGAATTTTGGGAACACTATAAAAGGCAGAATTCTTGTGATTGTCAACGTTCATCGTACATTTTGTGATTTGGACTGAAGCTATCGTGACTGAAGACATGTCTTTTGTGAATACCACCTTTGTGAATACCACGTGTGATTGTGATGCGTGGAGGACATCCGAAATCACATTTAAGTAAGGGTCGGTTTTTTAGGGTTGTCGCTAGTGATGTCACGAAATCGGTTCTCAAAATTATTTCTTTAAATCGCGAAATCGCGACGAAATTTGTCTCGTAACGTTTTTTTCTATATATTTTCATAAAAAGTGGTCAAAATAAAAGTTGTAGAACGCAATTTCTGTGTTATTTTTGTTTTTGACATTTTTCATAAAAAGCTAAAGAAATAATTTTGAGAACCGATTTCGTTCGATTTCGAGTCACGATTTCGTGGCATCACTAGTTGTCGCTATCTGAACGTGCTGTAACCTTTAGGGAGGGGGACAATCCGGACAATTGCCCCCCCCTGCCAGGAAAAATTTTGAAAAAAATCATAAGGGTACCCCCTTAAGTTTTTGTCCAAAATTTTTGTGAAAATTTTTTAAAAATCATAAGGTAGCTGTGGATTTTTGGTCAAAATTTTTAAAAAAACCACAGGTACCTGTGGATTTTGGACTTTGGTCATTTTAGAATTATCGTGCCAATTGCCAATGTGTTCCTAGCGTTGGTTGGACTTCTCACTACTTTACTAGGCAACTACATATGGGCGAAATATGGAAAGAAGAATGAAGTAAGTTTTTTGTCCCTTCACATTTTTAAAGGAGTTATTAAAATCTGTTATTGGGTCTATTTTTCAAACCAACCGATAGGTTAAAAGTATACCGATCAGTTGATTTGAAAAACAGACCCATTATCGTTGAGTAGAGCTGGGAGAACCGAAATGATAATTTTACTCGAACCGATATTTTTAAAAGTCGATTCGAACTGAACCGATCAAAGTTGGGTTCCGATTCTTGTTACGGTTCACGAAAGTTCCTATTCATTTTGCTGTTCCAGTTAAAAACTCCGGAACAGCTAATTTGTTAAAATTTTTCAAAAATCAAATTAATAGATTGAACAAATGTTACTTATGCTGAAAATTTTCACTTTTTTCAGCAAAACTCTTTGCGGCATTGCACTTTTTTCGGCAAAACTTTTTTATGACAAAACTCATAAATTTTGCATAAAAAAGTGTTTTGCCGCTAAAAAGTGAGATTTGCCGCAAAAATGTGAGATTTGCCACAAAAGGTGAAATGCCGCAAAAAATTAGTTTTGTCAAAAAATGCAATGCCGTAAAAAAGTTCTTCCTCGAAAAATGAAATTTTTGCGCAGAAAAAACATTTTCCAATTAATTTTGGAATTTTTTCAACGGTCGAACCGAACCATTTGGCCAGAACCGATGGATTTTTTAAATCGGCTCACACTGAACCGCTGGTTCCGAACCGACCCGATTCATTTTTAGGTTCGATAGCTCTATGATTTTTAGCTTAATAAAACATAGCTTTTATAGAATCACGATGCTGAGAATAACGATTTGATTCGTCATCAGGCTGATCTAATAAAGCATTTGCACGAACAGCTCAAAGGAAAGCAGCAAAGGAAGAAAGAAGAAGCGCCCAAAAATCTAGCTACTGGGCCTAATGCTGAACCACCAAACATTAATGGAACGCCTATGCCATCTGCTTCCACTGGCTTCGATCTTATAGTTCTTTTATTTATTGTTATATTTTTTCTATTTTCGCATTATGCATAACAGAATGTTCGTATCCGGATAATAGTTTTTGAAAAATCTAATAATATTAGGTTTAGTGTCACTTTTGTTTCTTGTCTCTTTTATTGTAAAAAACCGTCATGGACCCGGTTGAATTAACTTTTACGGTAGAAGTTAAACCCAAAAAACCGGGTTTTGATACAACACCGTTAGACAAACCAAACGATAAACAGCCCCCAAAGAATCTGCGTAAAATTTCTGGGATTTTTAAAAAAATAATGAAAATCTGTGGGGCCGTTAATTGACTGTAGTAGTTTTTATTAATTTTTCGGTCTTCGGTCAAGTTGGAGGAAGTAAGGTGAGATCTATCTGTTCGCACTTAGGACACCATGGTACTGTGGTGAACTATAGATTAGGGCTGTCACCCAGGTAGCTGGTAGTTGGAAAGAAACCAGCTGGATCCAGACAGACTAGATCTGATCCATCCAGATCCGGACGAGCTGGATCTAATCCAACCGAGTTGGTTCCCATCCAGACGGTTCGGGACTGTTGGAAGTTCTGATTTTAGATTGAGTTTCCGGATTCAGACCGTCTTGATCGAAACAAGCAGGTATGTATCCGGCTGGATGGGAAATTTTTTTTTTTGGATCGGATTCAGCTCGTCCGGATCTGGCTGGTTTCTACCAGCCGCCTGGGTGCCAGTCCTACTATAGATTACGAAAACTCGTGGAATTTTAGGTGCTTGTCCAACCGGTTTTGTCCCATGATGTGTTGTAAATTTTTATTCTTTTTTACTATTTCTTTGTTCATTTTAAAAGAGGACCTAGACCGAGTGCTCCCCCCCCCCACCGGCGCTCCAAAAAAGATCGAAACCGGAAGTCCGTCTATTCTCTGTTATTCGTATGATCAAATGAAGCAGAAAAAATTATCAGACATATTTTATTTAAAACCACATATAACATTTTAAAAAAATATAGCACCGGGAGTCTTTTATGTACAACCGAGACTAGGAATCGTTCGAGTTATTACTGTCTGAAGCAGCTAAGATTTGTCTTTGTACCAGTGAGTAGTATAGGCCATCACGGTCTTCTAGCAAACTTTGATGATTTCCAACCTAAATATTGGGCAAAATTGGCAATGCTCGAAAACAAGTTCCCTCCCTACTTGTATTAGTTTGCCTTTATTAATAACAAAAATACGATCAGCTTTTTCCACAGTTGATAGCCGGTGTGCTATGACTATGACCGTCCTTCCAATCGTGCATTTTTGTAACGCTTCTTGAATTTTTGCTTCACTTTCAGCGTCTAAAGCACTAGTAGCTTCATCTAGGATCAAAACGTTTGGGTTTCTGACCAGCGCTCTAGCGATGGCAATCCTTTGCTTTTGGCCGCCTGACATCTGCACACCCTTTTCGCCACAATTTGTCTCATACCCATTCTCCATTTCCGTAACAAATTCATGGACATTGGCTAGTTTGGCTGCTTCTATCATATCTTCTTCGGTGATATGCTCATCACAGCCGTACAAAATGTTGTACCGAACACTTCCATCATATAATACCTACAATAAAAAAGAGTAGGTCAAATAGTTTTTTTTCAATGACCTCTTAAAAAAGAGTAGGCCCAATAGTTTTTTTTCAATGACTTCCAATCATCTACATTTTTTAATTTATCGGGGAACAAGTCATAGGTCAACGGGTATATCTTTGCAATTATAAGAATGAAGTTGAAAAAAATTTGGTATGAAAATTACCGGTTCTTGTGCGACTAGGGCAACTCGTTGATGATAA
>OZJO01027458.1:0-16899 GCA_900406225.1 Acrobeloides nanus | reverse complement strand
AAAATTTTCGATTTTTTTCAGCTTGGGGGACCAAGGCAAAATTTCGAAAAAAATGAAAAATTTTTTTCTTCGAAAAAAGTGTTGATTCTACCTATTTTGGACCTGAATAGCATGAATATGCAAAAATTTTGGCACCTAAACCCATAAATACGAATTTTTATGGGGGTGCCAAGTTTTTTGCCCGCTACTGTATGGTAATATATACTAAAAATGGCTTATTTATGCATTATCTCGGCCAAAAATGCATTTCATAAAAAATTTTTTGCATTTTGATATTTTGAGTAGTGTACTTTTTAAAATTGTTGCAAAAATTTTGCAAAATTTTTCGAGAAAATCGTAAAAAAATCGCTAAAAACACCATTTTTTGGCATTTTGACCCATTAGGACTGCGTTTCACGCTTTCTAAATGCTCGCAATCGATTTTTCAGGCGAATTTTACCCCCAAGAGATCAGAAATACAAAAAATTGAACTTTTTCCTTCAAAATCGGATTTTTCCTCCATCGATGAACCCCCCCCCCTTAGGCCTAAGCTTCAATAAACAAACGTGGTTTTGCCTGGGTACAAGCTCTTCATTTCAATATTTAAACACGTCTGAAAAATTTTTTGTTTCGCTCATAACTTTTTATGATTAGATTTTCACGTAGTGCCGTAAAAGCAAAAAATGCTGGAAATTTTGAAACTATCCCATGGCACCAAAAACACAAAAGTAGACTGGTCCTTTTTGGCTCGCAAAGGTAGTCAAGTGGTTAGAGCGTCGATCCTTCATTTGATATGTCAAGGGCTAAATCCCGACAGGTTCGAGTTATCCAGAAAATTTTTTATCAGATCTAGTTTTGGATGTGTAACTTTTTGATGTAACGTTCAAAAAATCTCTTCTAGAAAAGAAGCAAAAAATTCCTGCTGACTTACTCCGTATTCGTAAAAAACATAGTCATGTCATCCAACTTAATAATCTCTCATGCCCAAAAGTGGAATGTTCAACCAGACTTCTTTTATATGGAAACCCGTAAATTAGTAAATACAAATACAGACTCGAGATCGCTGCTTCCGGTCCTTCTTCCTTTCCGGTAGTCCTTTCCTTTTCCTCAATTGTGGACAGTTTCTTTCTTCCGCTCGACTTTTCTCAAGCAAATAGTACGATCTGTTTGAGGAGTGTCAGCGAAAGTGTCAGTTTTCTCGACAAATGTGTTCCGTATAGGCACAAGTGAGAATCGGAGAAGTATCGTCTTGAAAGTAGCGAGAGTAACAACAACAATAACACAAAATTTTCTGATGAGGACCAACAACAGGAAAAAGAAGAAGATGACTGCGCAAAAGTGAATGAGTCGATGGTGATGAAAAAGTGGCCGATGACAAGTCGGGTGGAACATTGAAAAGTGCGGATTTTGGGCAAGTACAGCCGAAGGATTAGCTCTATTCAACAATGGACAAAGTGATGGAAAATCGCCTGTGTATATCTTTTTTTGTATTGTCCTGGAGTTTCTATTTTATGGGAATATATAAAATTGGGCAGAAGTTTTTCAGACCCGACCGGGACTCGAACCCAGACTAGACTTCTGGCTACCATCCAAGTGCACTACCATTGTGCTATAGATACAACTGATGCCCGTTAATTGGTAAATACTTGATACCGTAAAGTATTTACCAATTAACGGGCATCATTTGTAGGTCTTGATAGCAAAATGGTAGTGCACTTGGATGATAGCCAGGAGCCTGGTCCGGGTTCGAGTCCCGATCGGGTCCGAAAAAGTTTATGGAAATAGTCATGCAGTCATTTTCAAACGAGAATTTTTTATGGCTATGACTTTTTTTCTCATAATATACAAACAAATAACAATTTTCGATTGGCTACTTAATTGGCAGCCTTCTTGTCTTTGTTGGCACCGAACAACCTGGCTGCTCGAACGAACGGGGCATACGCAGGCACCAAAGCCCTTCCTGCGAATGGAGCAAATGCTGGAGCTGGTACTGGTCCAGGATAGGCAAATGGCGCGGGTGGTGCAGGTGGAAGAAATCCAGGCGCTGCGGCTGGAAGAAATCCAGGCGCTGCAGATGGAAGAAATCCAGGAGCAAAGGCTGGTGCATAATAAGGAGATGGAGGTGGTAGAACAGGTGGTGGTGGTGGTGCGTAGGCTGGAAGTGGGTAGGCTGGAGCTGGTAGAGGACCAGGTGCAGGGACTAAAAATCAATTTTTTTTAAAGGACTAGTCAAGTTGGAAAAAAGTTGCCACGTTTTGTTGATGTTCGGAAAGTTCATGAAAAATGAAGCATTTTTTGTTTTTACGGCATGTTCTGAATCGTTATAGTTTTTGAGATAATTGCGTTTGAAATTGTTCATGTTTTCGTTGTAATACACAAACTTTTTTGAATTTTAAATTGCTTTTTGCATCGATTTTTAAATTTTCATAACATAAACATTGTAGCAATTTTTTATAGCTAAATGAGGCGAACAAAATGCCACCAAAATTATCCAATTTGAAAATTGTTTTGGGTTATTGAAACGAAAACCCTGAATCAGAATTTTCGTTTCAATAACCCAAAACAATTTTCAAATTGGATAATTTTGGTGTCATTTTGTTCGTCTCATTTAGCTATAAAAAATGCTAAAGTGTTCATTTTATGAAAATTTTAAAAATTTATGCAAAAATCGATTTTTCACAAAAATTAATTTTTTTCGAGCAAAATTCGATTTTTGTTCAAAAATTTGATTTTTCACAAAAAAAATTCGATTTTTGAGCAAAAATTCAATTTTTGAGCAAATTCGATCTTTCCACAAAAAAATTTTTGTTCAAAAATTTAATATTTTGGCCAAAATTCAAAATTTCAAACGCATCGAATTTTGCCCGAAAATTGAATTTTTTGTGAAAAATCGAATTTTTGCTCAAAAAATTCAAAAAAGTTTGTGTATTACAACGAAAACAAGTACACAGATTCAAACTTTCAAACGCAATTCTCTCGAAAACTACAACGATTCAAAATTTACCATAAAAACAAGAAATGCTCCATTTTTCATGAACTTTCCGCGAATAGCAACAAAAAATGGACAACTTTTTTCCGACCGGACTAGTCCTTTAAAGATAGCTATAATCTAGATACTTGGAATAGCGGGTGCCTGGAATCCTGGACCTGTAGGTAGAGCCGCTACCGGAGACGCCATAGCCGAAAATAGAGTTTGAAAATACGGCGAATAACTCGAAGCCGGCCACTAAAAACGAAATGGACTAAAAAAATNGATACTTGGAATAGCAGGTGCCTGGAATCCTGGACCTGTAGGTAGAGCCGCTACCGGAGACGCCATAGCCGAAAATAGAGTTTGAAAATACGGCGAATAACTCGAAGCCGGCCACTAAAAACGAAATGGACTAAAAAAATTTACACAAAAAACAGTTACCGCAGCATTCTGGGATAGAATCGTTTGTATCAAACAGAATAACACTCTAAAAATTCATATGAATTTTGAAAGAAAAGTCGCAAAAATTTTTTGCTTACATAGATCCCGAACGCATCATCATCATCGGTACTTGGTCGTTGTCAATGAGTGAGAAGTTCCTAGAGCTCCACTAGGAAGTAAGTGTTTCTCTGCTACGGTTATATACTCAGTTCCAGTTTTTGCTTCCTGGGCCAAGTCCATTAGCCACAAGAGAAGCGTGTCAAAAAACTTGTCTCAGACGGTGTGAAGAGTGAAGGAAAAACTATCCAAGTGTTGGTCACTTGACGCCTTCCCTTTCCACTGCATAGAATTTTTTTCATCATTGTTTGCGCAATTCATTATCATCACCGGATAATTGTGTTGGCGCTTTTTCTGATCAAAGACAAATCTCGGGGAAGGAAATCGAATCTGGATCTGTTGATGGAAAAAGATTGACCAACTTGAAAGCTCTTATTTCACATCAGTTGTGTTGATCAACATTTTTAATCTACCAAAGTCTACACTTCCGATGAGTTCCTAGAACGTTTCACCATGACTTCAATTGCGAATTTTTCACACAACAATATCTTCCTTATACCAAATAGGATAAATCAAACGTGTTATATCTAATAGAAAATCTTGGTAACAGTTTTAAAAGGCACGTTTTAGAAAAAGTTGGAAAAAAGTTGATATAGGCCGTCACGGCCTATATCAATCGATAGGGTTCGGTGAGAGAAGAAAAATAACACACAAATCATGGGGGTACCCTTCAAGGAAAATTTTTTAGCCCCATATCATGTTTTAACGTAAGATTATATCGCCGTGTAAGAAGTTAAACTTATTGCCGAGTGGCTAAGACTCTCAGCTTATATAAATTACTTGCAGATTCGAATCCCAGCAGAACCAAATGTTTTTGCCCCTGTCAAAAAAATAGAAATACATAAAATAAGCCCTTGGAGCGCTCTGCAAGACGGTTCGAAAATGGGCACCAAAACACGTCTTCACAAAGCTGTACCAGTAAACGATTGAACCGATCCTGATCTATGCCATGGAAGCCTGGTACCCTTCCCAAGTTGTGCTCCAGAATTCGATCGAAAGGGTCAAGAAGTTCGCCGTTAGACTTACCACAAACGACTTCCGTTTCTCTACCTACTAGACAACCTGAACTGGATCCCATTAAGTCGACTTGCCATGGAGAAACGCGCTGTACTTGCCCACCATTATGCAAATAGCAGACGAATGATACTCGAAAATGCCTTCGTATTGAAAAGCTCCATCAAAGCGCAAGAACTGGTCATGAATTGGAGCTCGTCCTGCCAGCCACATCACTCCGAAAAGGAAAGTAAAAGAAGCTTGGTGGTGTATGGCCTACCAGAACCTGCTACTGAAAAGGCATCGCAACGCACTAAAGCTGATCTGGAAACCGTAGTCGACCTTCGTGACGAGATTCAGTCTGAAGCAACTCCTGTGGCAGTTTATCAACTTCTTGGCAAAACTGATGACCCAAATCGACCGCGCCTACCTAAGGTAGTGCTCTCAACTAGCCGCCATCAACGAGATGTGATGAAGAACGTGCACAAGCTCAAGAACTCAACGCGCTTTACTCGACTCTATGACTAAGGAAGAACGCCAGCTTTATTGGGAATTAGAACAAGCTGCTAAGCGACTAAGGATAGGACTGCCTTGTTATATTTTATGGGGGGGGGGCAAAAGAAACGGGGAATTTGGTCCAAAAGTAACGAAAATTTGGCCCAAAAACGGGAATTTGGTCCAAAAAAATATTCTTGGACAAAATTCCCGTTACTTTTGGACCAAATTCCCGTTACTTTTGGACCAAATTCCCGTTATTTTTGGACCAAATTCCCATTTCTTTTGCTCCCCCCTATATTTATTGAGCTATGCCATATTTCTATGTTATATCTACATAGGTCGTAATTGGTTGTATAACTGTGACTTATGGAACAAAGAAATTAAATTTTCGGAACTTATGCACTTCGCCCCCCCCCAAATTGGGGGGGGGGCGAACTGCACTGCCGAACCGCACTGATCAGTGCACTTCGTACCCCCCAAATTTTTGGGGTCCGAAGTGCATAAATTTCCAAAGGAACTTATGCACTTCAGACCCCCCCCCCCAAAATTTTGGGGGGTCCGAAGTGCACTGATCAGTGCAGTTCGGCCCTCCTCCCAAATTTGGGGAGGGGGCGAAGTGCATAAGTTCCAAATTTTCACTATTTGTACAGGCCACAGAACTTTGCCACATAATAAATTTTTTTTGTCGCATTTTAGATTTAAAAAATCCAGGCAATACAGGGGGAAGTCTTCGCCTAAGGAGCGGTATAGTCTCGCCTAAGGGACAAAAAGTTCTCGCCAAGGGCGAGAAACTTGGCGAAAACTTTTTTCCCCCTTGACGAGGACTTTTGCTCCCTTTGCGAAGACTTTTTGCCTCCTTGGAGATGACTTTTTGCCCCTTAGGCGAGGACTTTTGTCCCCCCGTATTTGTGTGCCTTTTTGAACCGCTTTTCTTTTCGAAATTGTTGAACAACATTTTTTAAAATATGTCATTTTTATTTTTCTTACTTTATAGAAAATTGTGTTTGTAACAATGGAAAGTAACACTGAAATGGGAATAAAGCGTTCTGCAGCAACTACCGATGAAAATCCAACGCGCAAAAGGAAGTTTTACCAAGTTTTCAATGTCGAAGATATCTTTGATAAGCGTGTAACTATTGAAAACGGTAAAAAGAGATCAGAATATTTGATCAAGTGGATGTTCTATCCAACCGAAGCAAGCACTTGGGAACCGGCTTCCAATATTGTAGGTTTCATAAATTTTTGCTAACCAAAACTTCACTTTTTTTGCAAGTTTTAATCCTTCAACCGCAGGGTGACCAAGTCCGAAAAATGAAAATAAGAACATTTTTTGGAAAATAAGCAAAAAATAAGAATTTCTTTAAAAAATAAGGTTTTTCGGATTTTTTCAAACAAAAAAAAAAGATTTTCGAATAAAATTTGCTCAAAAAATAAAATTTGGACTCTCAAAATAAGAACAAATCTTATTAATAAGAACACTTGGTCACCCTGTTCAACTGGCTATTTTAGATAAACAAGCAGTTGATAAAGGATTTCGAAAATGCGCGCAAAAATAAGCCAGAAGAAGATCAAACTACTGAGGAAAAGAAACCCGGTCGACGTAATGATGCTTTTTTTATATTTGCTGCTGATTTTTTTTTAGCAGCAAATTTTTATATTAATGCTGATGTTCTTTTTAAATATTATCTTTTTTAGCAAATTTCAAGATGACAGTGCTGAAACCGAATCTCAGAGTAATTGCCAATCACAAGCGTAGACGAAAGCTAGTGAAAACGACTCATTTCAAGAAAACTAAGCGAGAACATTCGTTCAAAGATCCAGAAAACGTCTACGGTTACCAGCGCGGTGAAACAATTGAAAACATTCTTTGGCTGTTCCGCAAGCGTCATTGTCTTAATAAGCTTTATCTAGGTGAAACGGTTTTTGGTCGTGTCAAATATACAAGTGGAACTATGGAAGCTGTACCGGTGAAGTTGTTGAAGGGATTAGTGCCCAAGATGTGGAATGATTATGTCAAAGAGGTGCGATCAAGCAGATTTTTTTAAAGTTAAGGGAGGATTTTTACAAAAATTGTCCAAATTTTCCCATTTCGACAAAAATGTTATCCCCGTCTCAAAAAAATTAGTCACAGCACTGTTTTGAACCTCATCTTCTAGTGTCCTCTATCGGTGAACAGTGTCGGACTTGATAATAAGATCATCTATGGCCTTCAACGTGACGAAAAGATTATGCATATTACGCGATGGGTACGAAATCAAGGTGAAATTTTCCTCAAAGTTAAATATTCAATACCTGATGCCTATGGTCAATACCACCTGGAATATGTGCCAATCAATATTGTGAAGGAATTTGCGCCGGTACAATTTTACAACCAACAGAAGAATATGTGTTACTAGTATATGATTTAGTACTCCACACAATTTTTCACTAAAAAATTTCATTTTATGAGGAGTTTCAGCTAAGAAATTGCCGTTTTTAAGCTTTTTTAAAAATCTTCAGAAAATGACAAGTGAAAAAAAAATTTTGGACCTAAATCATACTAGTACCTAACATTGGTGACTATGAAATTTTTTATGAATTGAAGATATTTTTTAGGATGTCTTCGAAAAATACAAGCCGGTTCTTGGGGCAATCGAATTGGTCAAACGTAATCGAAAAAAAGCGATGTCTATTCAAATCAATGGAGCAGTGCCTCTTGGGAGTACAGATTCGTTGATCAGTACGAACGTCAAGTTTCGACCTACTGCTGCGCTTGAAATCAGAACTGAACGATTGGCCATCAGTCGAAGACGTAAATTTCGAAAAATTGTTGGTGAGATTTTTTTAGTTAAGCTGCGTTCAAGCATGTCAAAAATGTAACTTTGCCTGATTTTCAATAAAATCGTGTTTATTGAAATGATTGGTCATGAAAGATAAAATTTTATTGGATTTTTTTGCTTCTCGACATAAAATTTTATTGGTCGAGAAGCAAAAAAACCCAATAAAATTTTATGCTTCATGACCAATCGTTTCAATAAACACGATTTTATCAAAGTTACATTTTTTGACATGCTTGAACATAGCCTTAAAGTCTACGCTATTTTCATTTTTTTGTTCAGAAAAGGCTTACCAACATAGGCTGGCAAATATCATACATCAGCACGATAGTACCGGTCTTTTTGTCAAGAAAGACGGATCGAAAATCGACCTGTGCGACTGCTTGAATCCGGGTTGTTTTGGCTGTTGGATGCCGTGCAGGAAGTGCAAGAGCCGAAAATGTGGCAGCCGTTGCCGGAACAACCGTAATGGATGTGTGATGAAGTTAGAAACTGTGAATTCGAATCCGCAAGTTACATGGAATCCGTGTTTGGGCTTGAACATGAAGTGAAACATGAATGTCGTCATCAGCAAATTTCCTGTTTATTAATATGATCAGTTATTATTATAATTACAAATCAAATTTGTTTGTTACCCTTTATTGATTTATGTTGTTTATTTTATTTGAATATTTTGTTATGAATAAAATTTGATACTACTCAGGATTAGGTGATCAAAATGACAGGGTTCTGAATCCAAAATTGTTTTCGATTTTTTCCTAAAAATGACGTATATAAACAACTCGGAATTGTGGCGATCAAATATTGATCATAACTTTTCTATAAATTTGTGCAAAAAGTGGTCAAAGAACGAAATCTAAATATATAAGGCTGTATATTATATTTTATTTACATTTTAAATAAAGGAACAATATATAAAGCTTCAGGTTAAAAAAAGATAACAATTTTGTTTAGTGTTATACATACTATTAAGACAGAATGACCGGTGAATTTGAATTTGAGGTTTCAATTTTTTTTACTTTGTAGTAGGCATTTATCTTAACTTTTAACCCCCTCTCAAATCAACTTATGGGGGGTATACCGCGCATAAAAATCTTGTAAAGCGCTCATAACGAACCACAAAATTGTGTATTTTGGATCATTTTTATAAGGAAATTGGTACTATTTCCGCTTTTTTTTGTTGTGGAAGTTCCGCTTTTTTTGTTGTGGAAGTTCCTAGAGCCGTCAATGTTTATACTCTCTCATAAAAATTTTTTGCTAACTTTTTTAAAATTTTAACACCATTCATTCATAATAATACCTGCCAATGTTTACAATTAAAGGGGGTAAATTTTGCAGCAGCATCTCCGAAAAAAAATTTTTTGGAATTTTTGCAAAAATGATTTTTCTAGGGGTAATTTGATGCGAAAAATCGATTGCGCGCATTCCCGAAGCTTGAAAATGCTTTTCTGACCATGATTCAGGGAAAGTATTGGTTTTTAATAATAAGAAAACACTTAAAAAAGTGTTAAAAAATCAACATTTTCCCTGAATTATGGTCAGGAAAGCATTTTCAAGCTTCGGGAATGCTCGCAATCAATTTCTTGCATAAAATTACCCCTAGAAAAGTCATTTTTGCAAAAATTCCAAAAAAATTTTTTTGGAGATGCTGCTGTAAAGTTTACCCCACCCCTTCAAGACAGTGGCGTAGGAAAGGGGCAGGTGCAAGGACGTAGCTGGGGGAAGGAGGGGCACTTCCCCAAAAATGACTGATTTTTCCCAAAAATATAAGGCAAAAATGGTTAAATTTGACTAAAAACAGTAAAAAATTTTGATTTTTCAAAAAAATTTAAAACAAGGATTCCTCTTATGTTTTTTCGCGCTTTCTGTGCAATCCGGATTTGACATTTTTGAAGCGAAAAATCGCTCTCCTGATTCAGGGAAGGCATCAGCATTCCCAAAAAACTATATTGAAGCGAAAAGTCGCAAAAATGCGATTTTCGACTTCTTTTTGCGCAGTTGATATATCCCCCTTTTTCACCTATGCCCCCTAGCCGACCCTTCTCCCTACACAACTGAATTAAGATAGTACGTAGTATGCAATTTAGAAAATGGATATCAAATCCATACAAACTCAATTATACTAATAATATATAGTTTCAGTTAACCAGCACAGTGGGAGTAAAGTTTTAACTATAGGTAGCAAGATGGATTTTGACAAAGGTTGCAAAATTTTTGGCCAGATGTTACATCTTCAATTAAAAATTTTGGAGCTAATAAACAATAGGGGGCCACCCACGTGAAAATTTTTCTGGAAACGATCCCTCTAGGGGTAAAAACATGCAGAGAATTCGAATTTGACATTTTTGAAGCGAAAAAACGCTTTCCTGATTCAGGGAAAACCTGTGTATTGAAGCGAAAAGTCGCAAAATGCGATTTTTGCCTAAAAACGATCTCTTTTGAGGTAAAAATGTGCGGGGAATCCGAATTCGACATTGATAAAATTCCTCGGATTCAAGAAAAGCTGTATATCGACACGAAAATTCGAGAAAATCATTTGTTGTATGGGGTCGTTTTTAGACAAAAATCGCATTTTTGCGACTTCGCAAAAATCGAAAAATTCTCGAATTTCGCGTCGATATACAGCTTTTCTTGAATCCGAGAAATTTTACAAATGTCAAATTCGGTTTCTCCGCACATTTTTAGGTCGTTTTTAGGCAAAAATCGCATTTTTGCGACTTTTCACTTCAATACACAACACGCCTTCCCTGAATCAGGGAGCGTTTTTTGCTTCGAAAATGTCAAAATCGGATTCCCCACATGTTTTTACCCCTGAAGGGGACATTTCCGTGTGTTTCGCATTGCATATTCCGAACTATTCTAGAAGCATGTTTACAGTTATAAATACAAAAAAATTATTCGTCTTTGGAATGGCCGTAGGGTAAAGGAAGATCGACAATTATGGGATCGTATTCACTAATCAATTTATGATCAAAACTGCTTGCGTTGACGAACGTTGTCACGCCATTTGTGGTTGCACCATGCAACTCATGGATGTGCCCGAAAACATGATACTTCGGCTTCACTCGGAATTCGACCGTGTTCAGTAGGTCTGCACAGCCGGCAAGGAGGCCATCACATTTATTCCATGCATTGTAATCTCCATGCCCTGAAAAAAATTTTTGTTTATACAACAAAAATAGGCACTATTAAAATTCATCAAAAATTCGTCAAAAATCGAAAAATTCAACAAAAATCGAAAAATTCGTCAAAAATCGAAAACTTCATCAAAAATCAAAAATTGCGTCAAAATCAAAAAATATGTCAAGATCGAAAACTCGAAAGTTTCCCCTTTCGTTTCAATACACAAATTCCTTGAAATCAGACAACACTATTGTGTATTGAAACGAAAGAGGGAAAAAGTAAAAGGAAAAAGTAAAGAGGAAAAAGTAATAGTGTCCAAAAATAAAGCTACCTAAGGGAGGCGTATGCGTGACAAGTATATCAACTTTGGGTGGAATGAGATTCCATTTTTGCAAGAGGGCTTGTCCACGAGATCGGTAGAAAGAATAGCCAGGCATTGGGTGCCATGGTGAACCATAAATTTTTAGGCCGAATATCTAAATTCGAATGAGAAATTTTTGGAACTAGTATCGATTAGGTATACCCAAAAAATCTGAAATTTTTCGAAAAATTTTTTTAGAGCTATTATGGAATTTGAGGTCACCCCAGGGTCAAAAATCGAAAAAAAATTTCTAAAATTTTTTCAAAATGACATATTTAGGGGTAATTTTATGCGAAAAATCGATTTCGTGCATTCCCGAAGCGTGAAAACCTTTGTTTGACCTTAAAAATCAGCAAAAAATTCGAAAAAAATTAAGGTTAAAGTCAATAAATGTGAAAATATGGGTAAAAGTATGTTTTTTTTTCAATTTTTAAGGGTCAAACAAATGTTTTCACGCTTTGGGAATGCGCGCAATCGATTTTTCGCATAAAATTACCCCTAAATATGTCATTTTTAAACAACTTTAGAAAATTTTTTTTCGATTTTTGACCCTGGGTCAAATTCCATAATATCTCCAAAAAATTATCCCCTAGAGGGATCAATTCCAGCTGATGAAAAAATTTTTTTCGTAAAATTTCACAGCGGGATACATAATTGATACTAGTTTGAACATTGGAACGAAGAGCCTGCACTTGAAATAAATTTTTTTCTCTTTTTTTCTAGTTCCAAATTTTATTTTATTGAATTTGTTTTACATACTTCAACTTCTCGATCACATAAATAAATGCAGTTCGATAGCAATTCATATGGTTTGTTGATCCCTAACATGTTACAACCGGCCAATTGTCTCTCTGTCATTTCTTCACCGTCCTCAAATCCAAGCTCGTGATTTCCGGCGATGACAATCTTGTACTTGTGAGGTAGTTTTCCTAAATAAGCATAATATACAAATAAAAAAAGTTCTCTCATTGTTTCTTTTCTTTATTATTAAACGCGATATGTCTGTGTGTCTGTCTCTCTTCGTAACCTTAAAGGACCAGTTCAGTGGGAAAAAAGTTGCCAATTTTTGTTGATATTCGGAAAATTCATGAAAAATTGAGCATTTTTTTGTTTTTACGGCATGTTCTGAATCGTTGTAGTTTTCGAAATAATTACGTTTGAAATTTGAATTTGCTCATGTTTTCGTTGTAATACACAAAAGTTTTTGAATTTTTTGCAGAAAAATCGATTTTTTTCAATTTTCACCAAATGAAAATTGTAGCTATAATTTTTTATAGCTAAATGAGACGAACAAAATGACACTAAAATTATCCAATTTGAACATTGTTTTGGGCTATTGAATCGAAAACCCTGATTCATGTTTTCGTTTCAATAACCCAAAACAATGTTCAAATTGGATAATTTTGGTATCATCTTGTTCGTCTCATTTAGCTATACAAAATTATAGCTACAATGTTCTTTTTATGAAAATTTAAAAATTCGATTTTTCACACAAAAATTCAATTTTTCGACCAAAATTCGATTTTTCACAAAAAAATTTTTTCAAAATCGATGCAAAAATCGATTTTTCCGCAAAAAATTCAAGAAAGTTTGTGTATTACAACGAAAACATGAACACAAATTGAAATTTTCAAACGTAATTATCTCGAAAACTACAACGATTCAGAGCATGGGCCAGTCCTTGCCTCAGACAGCAGATGCGCGCTGCTGCATGGATCAAACAGAAGCTGCGCCGCAGCGCACTGCACGGACTAAACAGCTGCTTGGATAATTTTGGTATCATCTTGTTCGTCTCATTTAGCTGCGCGCTGCGGCGCAGCTGCTGTTTATCCACGCAGCAGCTGGTTGGGCAACGCAGCAGCTGCTGTCTGAGGCAAGGACTGGCGCCATACCGTAAAAACAAAAAATGCTCCATTTTTCATGAACTTTCTGAATATCAACAAAAATGGTAACTTTTTCCCCACTCACTTGGCCTTTTAAAGACCAGTACAAGCGAGAAAAAGTTGCCATTTTTGTAGATATTCGGAAAGTTCATGAAAAATGGAGCATCTTTCATTTTTACAGTAAATTCTGANGGCGCCATGCCGTAAAAACAAAAAATGCTCCATTTTTCATGAACTTTCTGAATATCAACAAAAATGGTAACTTTTTCCCCACTCACCTAGTCTTTTAAAGATCAGTACAAGCGAGAAAAAAGTTGCCATTTTTGTAGATATTCGGAAAGTTCATGAAAAATGGAGCATCTTTCATTTTTACAGTAAATTCTGAATCGTTGTAGTTTTTGAGAGAATTGCGTATGAAGTTGGCGGTTTTTGAAATTTTGTGTATTACAACGAAAACATGTACCCGGAATGTTTCTTAACTTGCATCAATTAAAAATGAACAAAAACATACCCATTTCAGCATTGAATTTAATCACTTCACCAACATCACCATAGTTGGTGAAGTCTCCGGCATGGATTAAAATATCACCATCTGGGATAATGTCCAACATTTCGCCGAGCTTCTCATGCGTGTCTGAGATACAAACAACTCGGACTTTGTTTTCATTGATTGGAGCGTTCAACCTAAATATTAAAAAACTCATTTTTTACTCGAAAAAATAGCTTATTTGATTTTTTTTCAACCTGATTCAGGGGATATTTTTGAATGAAATTTGACGAAGCAACGAAATAGGGAATCTCGTGCAGGTTAATTAAAAAAATGGGAATTTTGCGATTTTCGAAAAATTGAATTTTTTGTGAAAAATCGAATTTTTGCTCCAAACTGAAATTTTTTGAAAAATTGCAATATTCTCATTTTTTAAATAACCCTGTAAAAATAGAGTTTATACATAAATTTTAAAAAAACTCGTTGACCCATAGTAAGAGAAATGAGCTTTGCAAAGTTATAAAAGCTTCATATTAGCCAAAAAGTTGAGGCACCATAGCCTAGTGGATAAGGAGCCAGACTATTAATATGAAGGTGCGGGTTCGATCCCACCCGGAGTCAATTTCTTTTGTCAATGTATATTATTACCTCAAGGTTTTAGCTGGTTCACAAATCCTTCCTTGCCTTACATATTTCTTCCACAATTCTATCGGCTTGTTTGACAAAGGGTCTGCACGAATAACACCGTTTTCGAATAACATCGCACTTTTTTTCGAGTCAACTTTTGGAATTTAGTTTTGAATTTAGAAAAATAGCAGTAAAAATCGTGGACTCAACGTCCAAATAAAAGATGGTTTGCCGCTTTAATCGCCAGTTTTTGAGATCACTAGAAAAGAAAACTTTTAACTGTAGTGTTATCCAATGGGAAGTGGGCTCTCTCCCTAGTCAAAATCCGAAATTGAAACAAATTTTCCTAATCATTCCCTGTTGCGTATTTAAAAAAATGTAAGATTCAGGGTTTTCGTGTCAATATTCAGGCAAGTTCAAACCCGTTTCTGGACGGATAGCGTCCAGAAATTCGGACTCTTTTCCATGCGGCAATTTGTAAAAGTACGATTGCGCCGAACACGCCAAACGGGTCCCAATTAGGCCTAAGCCTAAGGCCTAAGCCTATGCTTAGGCTTATGCCTAAACCTAATTGGGACCCATTTGGCGTGTTCGGTGCCCCGTTTGGGGCTCCGTTCTGCGCAATCGTACTTTTACAAATTGCCTTCCATGCAGCGTCCGGAAACGGATTTGAATTTGCCTGAATATTGACACGAAAACCCTGAATCTTACATTTTTTAAAATACGCTAGTAGTATAATTTTACACTAAAAAATTTTTTAGCTTCAAAAATATTATGCCTGTGTGCTACACAACATAAAACGTTCCAATACACGTCAATCAAAACAAAATTTAAAAAAAATTCTGGAAAATTCGAACTCATTTCCAGACGGCATCCGGAAACAGGTTTGAATTTGCTCGAATATTGACACGAAAACCCTGAATTTTACATTTTTAAAAATACGGACTTCGACGAATTTTTTGTCTGGATATGTTACAGATTTTTTCGACAACTTGAAAATTTTTTTCAAATACGGAACAAAAAGGTTATATTCACGATTATATATGGCCTTCGAATAATAATATGCATTCATTCGAGGAGGAAGAAAATCGAGTGGTCCTCTCGGAGCACGTCAAGTCGATTTTGAACTCGTATTGTTACACAAAATCCATTTTGAGGAACAATTTGAAGGTCTATCTATCATGGCCAGACCATTATTGTACAGGGTGATTAAAAAATGGGAATTTGTTTTGGGTTATTGAAACGAAAATTCTGATTCAAGGTAGGGGGTATAAGAACATTTAAAATAAGGTCGCATAGCGCAGTTGGATAGGGTACTGTTCTAAGGTACAAGGTTCGAGTTTCGTGATTTTCAAAAAAATTTCAAGTTCTTTCATTTTCACCAAAATAACCCTATAGGGGGTTTTCTATTCGAGGAACCGATTGTGCGCATTCTCGAACCTTGAAAATGCTTCCCTGACCCTGATTCAGGGAAACTAGTACATGTTCGATTTTCACTTCAATACACCGACCCTAGCGGGATCGTACTCTTATTTCCCTGAATCAGGGATAGGGAAGCATTTTCAAGCTTCGGGAATGCGCGCAATCGATCCCTACATAAAATTACCCCCAGGAAGATGATTTTGAGGCAGAAAACTCAAAATTTTGCGATTTTCGCTTCAATACAAAACTCATTTTCCTGAATCAGGGAAGCGTTTTCAAGGGTCGGGAATGCATACAATCGATTTCTCACATAGAAAAACGCCCTATAGGGTTATTTTGATGAGAATTTTTGAAAAATCGCAAAATTCTCATATTTTTTTTCATCACCCTGTACGTTTTTGTGAACTCGATGTGTTATGTGTGATATACACACCAGGAATAGAGCAAAATCTTTGTCCATTCTATTCAACACGTCTTATTATAAGAGTGATAGCTAATAAAGATGTCTAGTCAGACAAGAATATACAAAAAATCGGGTTTTCTCAAGTCTCAGGATTAAATAGCAAAAAATTTTAGCCAAATTGGCTATCATTTGAAAAAGTTATGATCAAATTGTATACTCCATTTGAACGATAAAAAAAAGTTGCGCTCATAGTGCAGCGGATAAGAAAGCCGCCTGTCCGATCTGGCAAGTTAAGCAACGTTGGGCAGCAGCAACGCAGGTTCGATCCCGATAGGGGGTAAAAACTTTTGATTTTCAAAAAAAATCTTTTACATAAATGGAGCAAAAATTCTTTGCTCCATTTTTGTTTTTGTTTTGAAAATCAAAAGTTTTTACCCCACTGGGATCGAACCTGCTGGCCCAATGTTGCTCAACTTGCCAGATCGGACGGGCGGCTTCCTTATCCAATGCACTATATGAGCGTCAACTTTTTTTTATCGTTCAGCGGGAAACGGAGTATAACATAACGAAAATTTGTATTAAAAAGCATCAATTTTTCTCACTGAAAATACAAAACTCAGTTTGGTGGGAAATAGAACAATTTTTAGATTTTCGTGTCAATACGCCTACACCATTCCCTGAATCAGGGTCAAAACCCAGACCGGCGCAAGACTTGTCATTTTTTGTAACGTTGAGCATCACTGTTACTCTACTCTTCGAATCATAAACTAAATCGTAT
>OZJO01027453.1:0-10864 GCA_900406225.1 Acrobeloides nanus | reverse complement strand
GAAAAATGGGCATTTTGGGTCCAAACTTCAAATGGCTATATCTCGGATAAAACGTGTGATTTTTCAATAATTTTTTTACAAAAAGTTCTCCAGATTACCAGCAATCGAATGTGTGGTCGACAGAAAAAATTCGGTCGAAACTCATTTTTTTATTAATTTTTTAAAAAAAGTTGGCAAAACCTAAGCCATGGTTAGTGTCCCTTTAATTGAATTGTCTGAAGAAATATTTTTAAAGTATTTATTTTCCTCCACAATAAATAGAACCCAAAGGCTGACAAGAAGCATGTGTGACACGTCCGGCAGCCCAATAACGGCAGCATTGAGTGTTGGAATTACAAATTGCTGTTCTACAGCCAGAAGTACAACCGGGTACTTTACAAACGAACAAACCGTTCTAAAAATCACTTTTTAGTTGCAAACATCAATTTTAAAAGGTAATTTTTGGAGCAATTTTTTGAATTTTTCCGATTCTACGGCTGATCAAAGTAGGTCAAAAATGGGGACACATGAGATTTTGCTAGAAAACGTTTCCTTACATGCTTAATACCATATTTATCGAAAGAAAAAATAACTTTTTGTAAAAACAAAAAAAATCGAGTTTTGAAAACTTCTCATAAATAGGCTGCTTGGCTCAGTGGTTTTGCTCTTGCTTATAAGGCAGAAGGCGCGGGTTCGACTCCCACCAGAAGCAATTTGTTTTTGCGTGATTATTTTTTGATAAAAATTGATTTTTCAAAATTTTTCCAAGCAGATCTGGGCTTATTCTCGAGAAAAAAATTTTTAAATAACCTTTATGGGGTTAATATTATGCCAGAAATCGATTCAGCGCATTCCCGAAGCATGAAAAAGCTTCCTTGACCCTGATTCAGGGAATGGGGTGGGTGTATTGAAGCGAACCCCCCTTTAACTTACATCAGGTTTCTTATCATCTCCTGCGCATTTGTTAGCCATAAGAATAACCCCAATAAATAAAATCAAAACAAAATTTTTTGCCATTTTTGCCAAAAACTAAATACAATAATCCAAATTTGAACTGTTCACCTTAATTTTTAACCATATTTATATCCATGTTTTGATTACTCATATTGCATTGTGTACTCATTTTGAGCTATACATACAATTATGCCATAGCAGACAGTGAAATGAATCATCGTGTTGAGAATAATTTATTTGAAAATAATAACAAATGATGAGAAAAATATTTAAAAAGCTGTATTTGATATATATGATTGTGAAGAATTGAATGCCCGGTACTACTAAGCATTAGCTGCCGCAAATGAGGCAAATATTTAAAAAGCTATATTTGATATTTGTGATCTTTGAACATTTTAAAGAACCAGTCTACTTTTGGGGAGTTGATGTCATGTGACAGAGCACAAAATTTCGAGCATTTGTTGCTTTTACGGCATTACTTGAAAATCTAACCGTAAAAAGTTGTTAGTTAAACAAAATTGCAAAAAAATTTTCAAACGAGTTTCAACATTGAAACGAAGAGCTTGAGATCAATCAGATTGTTTATTGAAACGATTAAATAAAACATTATAAAATTCAAAATCCTTGAACATTTGGGAAAAAATAAGGATATTCGACTTTGTGCGTCCAATGAAACTTTATGTGACCAATCGATTTTTATGTGACCAATGAAATAGCCGATTTAGAATCTGCTTAGGCCTAAGCCTAGGCTTAAGCCTTAGGCCTAAGACTAAGCCTAGGTCTAAGCTTCAGCTTAGGCCTAAACCTAGGCCTAATACTAAGCCTAGGCTTAAGCTTAAAAGTTTAATTGGACTCCTAAACTGCAATTGAGCCCATTTTTCTCACTTTTTAAGCTTAAAAACTGCAATATATAATAAAATTTTCATTGGATACATAAAATTTTCATTGGATACATAAAAATTTATTGGTCACATAAAAATTTCATTGGACGCATAAAGTCGAATAGCACCAAAAATAAATACAACAATTTTTATATGTTATCGAGACGAGTAAGATGATACCAAAATTATTAAATTTGATCAATGTTTTGGGCTATTGAAACGAAAACATGAAATCAGGTGACTTTCTTTCAAAAAATAACGATTTTTGGCCCCCTCAAAAATTCACTTTTTGAACTCTAGCTCGAAATTTTCTGAAGATACAGGTATCGAGCCGCACATAAAAATCAACTAGAATTCCTGGCCGAAATCACTGACCAAGTCCCTTTTCAGAAGCCGTTCCCTAAAAAAAGTAAAAATCTCAGAAATAATTAAAAATTTCTTGTTGTCTGACTTGCTGTCGAACTTATCAAAGAGCAAAGGTCCCTAGTAGGGTTAAAAATTTTAATCAAAAAAATTTCATTTTGTCTGACTATATGTCGAACTTATCAAAGAGCAAAAACTTAAAAAAATGACTAGGGTTCGTATCGATATAATATTGATACGACAACCCTAGCCAAATTTTATGAAAAAATTTTGCGCGCAAAAATTAAAACTTTTATCTAAAAACCTACTTATGTCAAAAATTGCTTCAATTCTTACATGCCCAAATAGCGTAGTCGGTAAACACATTTGTCTATCACTCGCATACCTTTGGTTCGATTCCTCTCAGATCTAAACAATTTTGGCTTTCTTTAAATCTTATCGCAAACCAGCTCCATTTGTCTCGTTAATGAGCAGAGTGGCGTTCTTACTTGCGTAAAGAAATTTTCTAGTCATAAAACACTCTTGTAGGCATTATGCTTTCTTGAGCACCTAAGCTAGTAAACAATTTTTTGAAAATTTGTGCATAAGCACGATCAAAGTGCGCGAAATACACATCAGTAGTCGCTCTGTTCTATTTGTCAGAAAAGTGACTAACTTGTCACTTTTTGTGACATTTTAGCCTAAAAATAATAATAAATTTCTTCGTTGTCTGACTTTCTGTCGAACTTATCAAAGAGAAAAACTTAGTGAAAACAAAAGTGCAAAAACTTTTCTTCACAATAGTGACAAATATCACAAAAAGTGACTAGATTGTCATTTTTCTGACAGTTCTAGTTTATTTTGAATTTGAAACAGTTTTACAATTCATAAATAAGGTGTTATCCGAATCGCCATCTAGTTACAAAGATTGTGGTTGAAGTTGTTGTGGCCATCGTCGTTGTTCTTGTTAAATCTCTTCCTGTGATTTTGGCAATCAGTTTGATCATATAATTCTTGAATTCTCTTCGTAGAGTTCTAAACTTATTTTTTGGATACTAGAAATCTCGAATACTCGATATATTCGTGATTTAGTTTTGGTTTTGGTGGAGGGAGCGTCGTAATTTTGGTCCAGATTTGATGGGGGAGTTTTTGAGGAAAAAATTTCCTCCTCCAAAATGTCGATCATTTTTATCAAACTTGAAGGAGGAGGATGAGCGCAATCGACTCCTTGCATGAAAAACATCTAACCTTCAAGTACGTTTTTTTCAATTTTCGCTTCAATACACCAACCCCTTCCCTGAATAAGGGCCAAGAAAGCATTCAGGCTTAGTCGAAAAAAAACTTCATATTTTTCCAACTAGGGGGCACCTACTACCCATGGTACCCTCTCGCGCTTAGCCGTTGGCCCTGAAACGACTAAAATTATGGTCATTCATACTTATTCAAGCATAAGTACAACACTGGATGATGAACACATTCAAATTGAAGAAACACTGGGGATGCAATCTTAAACCAGGTTGGGATCGATGTCATAAAAGAAATTGCAAAATTGTTCACAATTATAAGCAAGCACGGGATCAATGTCTGTATAAATAATAAAACTTCTTTCTTGCTCGATATATTGTGTTGGAATAACTGAAATTTACTATATTTCAAATGATGATGGGGAGGTGAAAATTTTTCGGAATAGCTTTTTGTATACTATCCAAAGAGAGCCACTAACAAGTATACCTTATAAAATATGCTAATTGTACACCAGATGTAAAGTAAAAAACACAATCCCAATGCAATCTCAGACTCGTAAAAAATAATCTTATAAATAAGATAAGCATACACGTCATAAACTAGAACAATTCCTGGATCACAAAAAGAAGCCGGTACAACAAATGAAAACACTCGGAATCCTGGGATCAACCTTATAATGACATGCAATACCGAGTTGACTATCACCAATATCATAGCCACCTAGAATTTTCTTTTCGATTTGTTGACTAACTTAAGCTACTTTAAAAAATTTCGATCTATTCAAGTGTGGGAATAGACTCAATCCTCCAAGTATATCCCATCGATTCAGCGCCAATAAGAACATTGTCCAATCAATGAAAAAACAACCATTGTAACTCAATGCAAAAAGTGGCTAAATTTTTTTTGGATAAGGGAGATCAAGACTAAGTCTAAGCCTAAGCTTAAGCCTAAGCTTAAGCCTAAGCTTAAGCCTAAGTCTAAGCCTAAGCTTAAACCTAAGCCTAAGCCTGAACCTCTAAATCTCCAATAAAAATATTTGTGCAAAAATTGAATTTGTATTTTTAATCATTTCAAATATTAAACTCTTAAATTTGTTCAAAAAATTACCAGAAACCAATAGCTTTCTAAAAAATGTATCAGTCCAAAATTTTCTATTACACAAATTATGAAATAAAGCACATTTGAAATCCCATGAAGTATCATTAATCTATAGATAATCATGGTATTAAACTTCGGTGAAGTATGAAATATCTATAAATGAAGAAATTTTTCGACTTTTATGGAGGTTTCTCGGGAGAGGGTTGTTAAAACCGATGACCTACCCTTCCCCCCCCCCCCCACCTTATGACCCACGACCTACCTTCCGGTAAAATTTTACCGGGGGATACCGGGGTTATGCAACTTTGTTCACAGGGTGCATTCCTCTCTATGCACTGCACCACCGGTATGTTAATAAAAATCGCTTACATATAACACAAAAACATAGAGAATTAACAATGGTATGGGTGTAAACGATAGATAAAATACCAACTCATCAACATACGTATTTGTATCACATGCAGCTAATGGTGCAGATGTTCCATTGTAAATCGAAAATTGTTGTGCACATTGCTTATCTTTCTTTACTGTCTAAATTGATCATATACTCTTCTTCGCTTCAATAGTCCAATTTCCCTGATTCAGGGAAGCATTTACAGTTATGCCAAAATTCTTACCCCACAACCATCACAACTAACTGAAACGACTTTTAAATATTCTGACTGGGGTCCTAGATTCGTGAGATAAGGCAATGGAGCGTTGTAGGTCTGGTTGAACTCATTCACAAATGTTTTCTTCGTGTCTAATGGGAATGAATGAACTATTCCATACATATAGCATTCGTTGTCTGTAATAAAATCAACAAGTGAAAGAGATCAAAAAATTTCTTAAAAAAACTTAGGATTAAGCCTAATCCTAAGCTTACGCCTAGACCTAAACTTAAGCCTAAACTTAAGCCTTAGCTTAAGCCTAGGCCTAAGCTTTAGCTTAAAGGACCAGTCCAGTCAGTTACAACCATATGAAAAACTGATATATTCGGAAAGATCATGAAAAATGGAGCATTTTTTGTTTTTACAGCATGTCCTGAATCGTTGTTGTTTTCGAGATAATTGCGTTTGAAATTTTGAATTATGTACAAGCTCTTCGTTGTAATACACAAACTTTTTTGAATTTTTTGCGGAAAAATTGATTTTTGCATCGGTTTTTTCAATTTTCATAAAATGAACATTGTAGCAATTTTTTATAGCTAAATGAGACGAACAAAATGACACCAAAATTATACAATTTGAACGTTGTTTTGGGTTATTGAAACGAAAATTCTGATTCATGTTTTCGTTTCAATAACCCAAAACAATGTTCAAATTGGACAATTTTGGTGTCATTTTGTTCGTCTCATTTAGCTATAAAAAATTGCTATAATGTTCATTTTATGAAAATTGAAAAAATCGATACAAAAATCAATTTTTCCGCAAAAAATTCAAAAAAGTTTGTGTATTACAACGAAGAGCTTGTACACAATTCAAAATTTCAAACGCAATTATCTCGAAAACTACAACGATTCAGAACATGCCGTAAAAACAAAAAATGCTCCATTTTCCATGATCTTTCCGAATATATCATGTTTTAATATGATTGTAAATTACTGGACTGGTCCTTTAAGCCTAAGTTTGAGGCTTAGGCTTAGCTTAAGCCTAAGTTTGAGGCTTAGGCTTAGCTTAAGCCTAAGCTTAAACTCTTGCGCAAATTGTCCCCTCCCCCTTTTGGTCTGTCTGAATGAAATTTATGGATTTTACCGAGGCAGTAGGGTATAAAATCGACTTGGAAGTTATTATTATCCAGTGCTCGATAGCAACCATTTTCGTGAGTACAGATGCAAATATCGCAGGACGATCCATTCGAAAAAGAATCCGAAGAAATGGAATATGCCAAATGATTCAAATGCATATGTAGATATGGGAGCGAGTCATTGAATGGTTCCCAATCAAATGTTTTGCCATTTGTACATGGTTGTTCGACTATAATTATTTTTTCAACTGTTTTCTATTGCAGTAGGTGCCTGTATATAGCCGGAATGGTGACTATCGCCTAGGGGTGGAAAAACTTAAATCAGAGCCCCAATTTTGATTTAAGCCTCTACCCCTGGTTAGGGCTTTTAAAATACATCAAAAAGCATACATTGTGGCACAATCATTGAAATTCTATTTGCTTCTAATGCATTATTTGTAATAAATAATTCAACGAAATTGCTCGACTCTGTTTCGGACATGATGAAGCACCATGTATAAAAGAAAAGAAAATTTTCTAACCAAGAATAACAAGCCAACATTTTGATCAAGATTATAAGAATTCAAGCCTCGACGTGATTTCAAGTAACCACTTTTTTCCTACGTATGATTTGATTTACCTTGTTAAGTCTAATAGTTATTTTTTTACTTAGTATGTCGCTTAATAAGCAGCAATTTATTGCCCTATCTCGTAAAATTAAATGTGTTAAGACATAAGCCTTAATAACGATACTACACAACTGATGCTGATGTATTCAAAAAAGTAGCACAGACCATAAATTACTAGGTACGGAAAGTCAAGATTTCGTCAAAGCTGTAATTGATTGCGTTATTGTAAAATTAGAAACCAAAGACCGGTCTAATAACAGCAACACTAAAGATTTATTCAAAAAGTTCCATAGATCTTACGATTAACATTCAACTAGAAACACGGAAAAATTTCTTTATTGTCTGGCTTTCTGCCGAACTTATCAAAGAGCAAAAACTTTATGAACAGACCCTTTTGCTGAATCCGAGCAAACATTACACGCTTACATTTTTTAATTATAACTAAGCAAGTCTATAGCAAAATTGGAAACGAATAAAAAAAACAAAATTGGAAATGAAAAAATTTCTTCGTTGTCTGTCTTTCTGTCGAACTTATCAAAGAGCAAAAAAACTTCATGAAAAGACCCTTTTGCTGAATCGGATTCAGCAAAAGGGTTTTTTCACTAAGTTTTTCTCTTTGATAAGTTCGACAGAAAGATAGACAACAAAGAAATTTTTGCGTTTGCAATTTTGCTAGAGCCCTAAGCAAACATTATACGTTTATAAAGGTAAGATTGAAACAAATTTGAGAATCTCTTTTGTTGAATTTGTCGAGTTTTGACTTGAAGCGCTTGCCTTCTTTCATGGAAACTCTCCGCCATCAATCTATCTTCCATCACTTGATTACAATATTCACAACAATAAATATTAGCCGCATCACATGCCCTGCCTTGGCACATAACATTGTTCAATCCTGAATGACATGCTTGAGTTTTCCAGGATAGGTGAATTCCGTCGTTAGAAGTTATAATCGCACAGCCGTCACTTGGATTGCTATGAGGGTATCCACAAGTCCAATCGAAGTATCCGGACAGCTAAAAATTATGAAGTAAATCTCTGTTGGGCTATAAAAAGAGTAGAAAACAGTATTACTGATTCTCCAAGTATTTTTAGTCCACTCGGAAACATAGTTGAATAGGGGGTCGTAATTACGACCCCTCCCCTGCGCCACAAGGGCCCCGAAAATTGAGGGGGGCGCCGAAAGGCAAAAATTTTCTTTAGATCCCCCGCGCCGCACGAGGAGGTTTACGACCCCCCTTATTCAACTATGCTCGGAAAAAACACTATTAAAAACATCACCGCCGCCGGGCAAAATGTCGATAGCCTATATATAGGGACCGTCACGTGTCTTAAGGACCCTGTCCCTGTGGACAAACAAAAAAAACCGTACCGAACCATTTTTTGAGTTTTGTTACAGAATTGTGGATTTTGTGTTGGGGAATCAGAATCCATAAAGATTTTTGAGCGAAATGGCTTTTTTTGTGCTTATCGACTTAGATTTATAGGTGGGTATCAAAAAGTGCATTTTTTCAAAAAATCATATTTTTCCAACTTTTTTTTCAATTTTTACGCGGTTTTTTTGCTAGTATTTGATAGATTTAATACTGTTAAACATTTTTCTGAACGATTTAAGCAAATACATTGTTTCTATAAAATAATAGAGTATTTTTTCGCAAATTTCCAAAAACGGAAGATTTCAAAAAACTTACCATAACGCCGCGATTTTTGAAGTGGATTTTACTGCGTTTGCGGGAAATAATTCTAGAACACTTGCTCCCGCTAATAGGTTTTAAATTTTTTGAAAAACTGTAGCGAAATGTAGCGAAAATGGATTTTTGTAAAATAACCTACAAAAATACCTTTTTTAGCTTAGGTATTATGGTGGGAAATGAAAACCTTTTTTAAATCTTCCTTTATCGCGCAATGAGTAAAGCGCTAGCTTTGCAATCAGAAAGGCGCAGGTTCAATCCCCGTCTCTTCCATTATATTTTTGGTTTTTCAATAAATGTTGCCTTTGAAAATATCATATCTTTTGATAGAAAAATCCATTTTTGACGCGGTTTTTTTTCAGAATATGAGTTGTAATAATATAAAATTCATTTTTAAAGCATATCCGACTCGAAAAATCCATGAAAAAATCGAGTTCCGATCTTGAGGTTTTCATGCAAAAATAACGTTTGCAAACGAATTTTTACCAATTTTTTACCCCTATATAAGGATCCGGCAAATTTTTTCACGCTTTGAGAATGCGCACAATCGACTTATCGCATAGAAAAACCCCCTAGAAAGTCGATTTTCTTTAGAAAATTCGAAATTTTCCGATTTTCGCTTTAATACACCGACCTACTCCCTGAATCAGGGTCATGAAAATTTTTTCATGCTTCGGGAATGCGCGCAATCGATTCCCCGCGAAAAATTACCTAAATGGGCCTAAAATCGTAAAATTTGGAGCCATTTTAGGTGTATTTTTTAGCCTCGGTACGGTTTTTACTGTAAAAAATTTGATTCTCTATGGACATATGGTATCTTTTTTCGAACGCAAAATTCCATGGGAAAATCAGTTTTTGACGCGGTTTTTTTTCAGCATATAGCATTTAATGATCGAAAAAACGATTTAAAAATATTTCTAGCGCAAAAAACTTTCAGGAAATAGGTTTTCTGAAAACCCGTGACGGTCCCTACCTATATAGTCTTTTTTTTCGTCAAAGATTTTTTTCTTCTATAAAATTTTTCTGATTGAATCAGGAATTAAACAAGAATTGTTTATTGAAACGAAAAAGATTTAAATTCTTTGAGAGAAATTCAAAAATTCTGTTATAGTTTGTAGTTCGNAGATTAAAAAATTCTTTCAAAGAATTTAAATTTTTTTCGTTTCAATAAACAATTCTTATTTTAATTCCTGATTCAATCGGAAAAATTTTATAAAAGAAAAAAATCTTTGACGAAAAAAAAGACTATATTGTTATAGGAATTGGTGTGTAGAACACTAATATACCCCATATACCCAATAAGAGTGGAGGTCTCTGTGGAGATATGGCATGAAGAAGACACATTCCTCAACTCCCTAAGGTTAAGGATCCTACATGAAAAATCAGGCCGAAACATTCAAATTTAGCGCCAAAACTGAAACCTTGGCATTTTGTCGAGCTTGAAAAACACTCTCATAAACATTTGCATTTTCCAGTTGTAAAAATAGAAAAAATTGAATGGACCATTCTGACGTGATAAAACTGGATGTTGGTGGGAAAAAATTCGAGACCACCAAAAGCACTATCACCAAATATGACACTATGCTACGGCGCATGTTTGCCGATAACTTTGAGGTAAGGTCAATTTCCAAATTCTTTCATTTTGTTGAACAAATTTTCTAGCCAAAATTAAACAGTGAAGGTTATGTGTTTATCGATCGACCAGGCAAAAATTTTGACTACATCCTCAATTGTATGCGCGATGGAAAAGTTGCTTTGCCAACAGATCGAAATCAAGTCAAGCAAATTTTGATGGAAGCAAGGTTCTTTTGTTTTCGGGTAAGGTTATCGGCATTAGGCCTTTGGTTACGGCGACGGTTATCAAACACGGTTACTGGCCTTTGGTTACCGCCTTCACACAAGGATTTTCATGAAAAGTGATGTTCTAAAAGTTATTCCTGAGATCATGAGAAACAATTTTGTAGAATTAATTTTTATGAAAAACTTTTATATTGAAGAAAAATCGTATGGTAACCAAAGGCCGGTATTCGTAACCAAAGGATAGTGCCAGGTTATCCTAGTAAAATATTGGAACGTACTCGATTCGAGGACTTTCTCGAACTCAAAAATGTTTTTTTTATTACTTTATAGATGATGGGCCTATTCCTCTGGTCCTTGTACTTGTAAATTTTTTTACAAGTACTTATAAAATCGACTCAACCTTATAAATTCATTTGCAATTTGGTAAGGGTTGGATTTACCCCCACACCTCAAAATGAGACGGGACTGCTTTAAATCGATTGGAAACGGCTCGAAAACGATGAAAAACCACCCCAATAATGTAACCGACTTGTTTTTCGCCATT
>OZJO01027452.1:0-15577 GCA_900406225.1 Acrobeloides nanus | reverse complement strand
TTTTACACTCGCATATAATGGCTCCCTTACGATTCGAAGTAAAAATTACGTTGCATCTTCAGGTTGCTCGCCAATCGAACACCTGTTTGAGACGATTGGCGAGCAGCCCTCGTGCGAATTTCGTATTTTTTTCTCTGTTTCGAATCGGCAAGGGATCCGCATGACTTACTGCTGCGTTCAAGCATGCCAAAAAAGTTGTCACGAAGTTATCCAAAATGTCTTTGCCTGATTTTCAATAAGATTGTGTTTATTGAAACGATTGGTCATGAAGCATAAAATTTTATTTTCGAGAAGCATAAACAAATTTGTTGCAACAAATTGTATGCTTCTCGATCAATAAAATTTTATGCTCCATGATCAATCGTTTCAATAAACACGATTTTATTGAAAATCAGGCAAAGTTAGAGATTTTGGACAACTTTGTGACAACTTTTTTGTCATGCTTGAACGCAGCCTTACGATTAGCTCTTTTGGTGCTCGTTTCCACTGCATAGAAAACCCAGTGGTGATTAGAATAAATCCTTTTTCATTATCGGCTTCATCGACAAATTTTGAAAATACCTAAAAATTTTACTTGAAAAAAGAATTCCTCTCTTTACTTTACCGGTGGTAATTTTTCAGGCTTTTTACAATGTAATGCACCAACGAAATTTACTCTTGGCATATAAGGACGAGCAAAATCGAAAATGGGGGGATGGTTGACAAAATTAATCGAAGCATTTCTTTCTATAGAAAAGGCCTCCGTAACTTGACCCGGAAAATGTTTCTAAAAAAATAGTTTACAATCATTGAGCATAAT
Organism: Acrobeloides nanus; assembly: GCA_900406225.1. Classification (NCBI taxonomy): domain Eukaryota; kingdom Metazoa; phylum Nematoda; class Chromadorea; order Rhabditida; family Cephalobidae; genus Acrobeloides; species Acrobeloides nanus. The sequence continues at coordinate 14,778 of OZJO01027452.1, read as the reverse complement.
AAAAGACCAGTATTCCATTCGGAAAAAACACTACGAAAAAATTATATATTCGAAAAGTTCATGAAAAATGAAGCATTTTTTGTTTTTACAGCATGCTCTGAATCGTTGTAGTTTTTGAGAAAACTGCGTTTGAAGTTGATTTTTGAAATCTGTGTATTACAACGAAAACATGAACGCAGTGAAAATTCGGTATACATAATAACGGGACGAACAAAAACGCGACGATGAAAGGGAATTACAATAGCAATTGTCGTCCCGTTCTTGGTTATCCAGTTCATGTGTTGTTTGAACGATCATTCCATCCCATTCTTGTCTATGCCGAAAATTCGTCCCTGAATCAATTCAAAGTTGTGTATTGACGCGAAATTTTTTTAAATCTCGACTTATGAAAACTGCCAAAAAATTTTGAATTTTCGCGTCAATACACAACTTTTATTCAGAGACGAAGTTCATGTTTTCGTTGTAATACACAGATTTCAAAAATCGCCAAACTTCAAACGCGATTATCTCGAAAACTACAACGATTCAGAACATGCCGTCAAAACAAAAAATGTTCCATTTTTCATCAACTTTTTCGTAGTGTTTTTTCCGAGTGGACTGGTTCTTCAAGGACGACACACCTGGAAAATTGCATCAAGCCTTCTCAAAACAATATGCTGGTGTACATAAAGCGCGCGAAGATAGGCGGCCATGTTATAAGAACGTTGCCAAAAGTTGAGCTCATCAGTGAGCCTAAAAATTTGAGATATAGTCTGTTTATGCAAGTAAACTAAAAAATTTTTGATCAAACAGTTTGTCGTGTTGCAGTATGCCAACCGTCCGATCAGGCAAGTTAAGCAACGTTGGGCGCGCGCGGGTTCGATCTCCGCTTGGAATTGAACTTCGAAAAAACGCGAAAAAAACTTTGCAATTTACGTTTTCCGAATTTCAACTCCAATTGGGGATCGGACCCGCGCGCGCGCCCAACGTTGCTTAACTTGCCAGATCGGACAACTGTCTTGTCTGTCCATGTGTTGTTTGAACGATCGTTCCAACCCATTCTTGTTATGCCAAAAATTTGTCCCTGAATCAATTCAAAGTTGTGTATTGACGCGAAAATTTTTAAAAAAATTTCGTTTTTCATCTTACGAAAACTGCCAAAATTTTTGAATTTTCGCGTCAATACACAACTTTGAATTGATTCAGGGACGAAGTTTCACTGCATTCGTGTCTTCGTTGTAATACACAGATTTGTTCAAAAATAGCCAGTTGCAACCAACGAAATGTTTAACGAAACTTTTTAGTTTACTTGGATGTATAACGGACTATTTTTTCGAATTTTTTTCAATTTTTCGAATTTGTTCAATTTTTAAATTTTGCACATACCCTGTGCCCGCAACTGGGATATATGAAGGCGGGCTCGGGCTTTGATTTGCCCACGCACTTTCTGTACGTAATCCAGTCATTGACCAATAGACGAACACCGACTTCTGCAATCCTGCATGCAAAAGTCCACAAGGGTTGTACAAATCATCCACCACCACAGCATCGAACTTTTTTGAAACCAGCTTATTAAATTCAGCTCGATGGGTTTTGTCGCCCAACAGGCGATCGCACAATTCGGTACTTGCTAACCAAGCCGAGGTTTGCTGGGCTTCATCCCAATAACCATCTTCCCATAAACGATCGTGATGGGAATGATTTCGGAATTCGTAGAGATCACGAAGTAGTCGATTAGGTGTTTCAATTGTTAAATAGGTTTCTTTTACACCGTTTGGTAGTGGAATGTCGGGCTAAAAAAAATTGGCCAGTCAATAAAAAATACCCTGATTCAGGGAAGGCCTGTATATTGAAGCGAAAAGTCGCAAAAATTCGATTTCGAATGCAATTTTTCGACTTTTCGGTTCAATACACAGGCTTTTCCTGAATAAGGAAAGTGCGAGAAATCGATTGCGCAATCCAAAAAGCGTTGTTTTTAGACCAAAATATGTTATTTTCTCGAATTTTCGCGTCGAAATACAGCTTTTCTTGAATCCGAGGAATTTTGTAAATGTTAAATTCGGATTCCCCGCATACTTTTACCCCAAAAGGGGTCGTTTTTAGGCAAAAATGTGATTTTTGATACTTTTCGTTTCAATACATAATACGCTTTCCCTGAATCAGGGAAGTGTTTTTTCGCTTCGAAAATATCAAATTCGGATTTTCCACATGTTTTTACCCCTAGAGGGGTCATTTACAGAAAAATTTTTCACGTGGGTGGCTCGGGGCTGTCCCCTTTTTGATCCGTGGGGGGGGGGGGGTATAATTAAAACACAAACTTTTTTAAGACCATATTCAAACCATGTAATCGTATGTCCTCTGCGAATAAGTTCTTCGGCTAAATGTCTCATCGTAAACCTATGCACAGGGAAGATAGAACTCGGTAGAATAAGTACTTCGGCGCCATAACATATTCCAATATATACAGAAATGAATACGAAGAAGTTCCTCATTTTTTCTCCTAAAAATGAAAATTTGTTCTAGTCAATAAAAGTATCAAATGTTCAACAGTGATAATTTTCTAAATAAATGAAACAAAAAAGTCAAGGAAAATATTCACTAATCAATAATGTATTTTATGCTCTGAGTCTAGAAGAAGAATATGAATGAAAAGAGCACAGGAAGTTGTGGCGTAATTGTGTTCGAAATGGAATCGACCAGAGGTCAATTCGGCGCAAGCATACAAAAGGCACGATTCAGATGAGGCGATTTTCTTACTGCCGATTTTTCTTTTAAGATCTTTACAAAGGTTTTAATATAATATTTTATTTCAAAAATTCAATTTTTATGTGACACGAAAACCCTGAATTTTACACCTTTTTAAATATGCTTAGTTATTGGGTGTATTTAAAAAAGAAAGACGGCATTCTTTATAGTTCGACGAGACGAACAAAACGACACCAAATTTATCGAATTTGATAATTGTTTTGGGTTATTGAAACGAAAACTCTGATTCAGGGTTTTCGTTTCAATAACCCAAAACAATTATCAAATTCGATAAATTTGGTACCGTTTTGTTCGTCTCGTCGAGTTATAAAGAATGCAGTCTTTGTATTTTTAAATACACCCAATAATTAAGCGTATTTTTAAAAAAATGTAAAATTCAGGGTTTTCGTGTCAATACTCCAACTAATTCAAACGAGATCGAGACGCCGTCTCGACTTGAGTCACGAATTTTTTTTGGCTATCACGGAACTTTTTATTGAATCAGGCAACGTGTACACTGAAACGAAAAGAAACGTGGATAGCTTTTTTAATACATCCCTGCGTGGTCGTATGGCGGGAAAATAATGATTAGTTCTAACTAATCCTGATTTTCCCGCCATCGTTTCAATGTACATTGAAATGAACAGAAACGTTGACCCTTATATAGCTTTTTAATGCATCCCTACGTGGTCGCATGGTGGGAAAATCAGAATTAGTGCTAACTAACCCTGATTTTTCCGCCATACGATCACATAGGGATGTTATTACTAATCCTGATTAACCCGCCATGCGACCACGCAGGAATGCATCAAAAAAGCTATATAAGGATCCACGTTTCTTTTCGTTTCAATGTACACGTTGTCTGATTCAATACAAAAATTCCGTGGTAACAAAAAAATTTCGACTATAGCAAACTTATTTTCATATTTAATATTGAGTTTTTTGATAATGATATAAAAATGAATGGCAAACAAATCGATTTTGCCCATGAAATACCCTAAAGTTCACATAAACAAAAATTTTCCACTCAAACGTTTAATCTTATCAACAAGTGATCTTTGATCACTATAGTGTTACTATTCAATCTAAAATTTAAACTGTTATAAATAAATAAAAATTTGGTAAAAATACGAGGTTTGAATCAAATACAGAGTGGCGCAAAAAAAGTGGCTTTTATGACATTTTGGGACCCGAAAATTTCTCTAAGAATGACCCCCAGGGGTAATTTTATGGCACTAGGCGTTTGGTCACCGCGACTGTTACCGATCACGGTACCGGTCAACGGTTACTAAATCAGCAATTAGGCAACACTGCCTGCATCAACAAAATTTAATTTTGAACCAAAGTTGTTTATCATGAACAACATTGTAGGACATCACTGTTCATAAAAACCCTTTTGTGAAGCCGGTAACCGTAACCAAACGCCTAGTGCCAATTTTATGTGGGGAATCGATTACGCGCATTCCCGATCCCGGAAAATGCTTTTCTGACCCTGATTCAGGGGGAAAAATTGGATTTTTGATCATTTTCCTCGTTTTTTTAAATCATTTTCTAGGGGTAATTTTATGCGAGAAAGCGATTTCAAATGAGAAATATCATTTTTATGCATTTTTCGATTTTTAAACAAAATCGAATTTTTGCTTAAAAATTGAATTTGTGCTCAAAAATCGAAATTTTTGCTCAAGAAATGAATTTTTTTTCAAAAATTGAATTTGTGCTCAAAATTGATTTTTTTCTTTTTTGGTTTTGGTGTCATAATAAATTTTCGGGTCCAAAATGTCCCAAAAAAGCCCCTCTATGTATGTTAACTTTTTTATTTTTTATACAAAATGGAAATTAAAAAAGGCCAACAACATTTTTATTTGGCAAATAAATGATTTTACAATACTGGTATTACAAGTTGTCCCCAAAAAGGGGTAATTTTGCGATTTTTTCAATTTTCACCAAAATAACCCTATAGGGGAGTTTTTCTATGCGAGAAATCGATTGCGTGCATTGCCGGACCTTGAAAACGCTTCTCTGACCCTATATTTGCATATTTTCGCTTCAATACACATGTTTCGTCCCTGAATCAGGGAAACGTTTACAAGGTTCGACAATGCGCACAATCGATTTCTCACACAAGAAAACTCCCTATAGTGTTATTTTGGCGAAAATTAAAAACTTCGAACAAATCGCAAAATTGCCTCTTTTTTAAGATATCCTGTGTACAAGCATATTTTGTTCTTCTATTACTCGCATGCCAATTTTCCATGAAAACTTGTCATGGCGATACCGAAAGCTTGTAGTGGTGATAATGGATAGCGAAAATCCATTGTAAAATTCTCACTGTTCACGCGACCAAATTGCATGACAATGTAATCGGCTAAAATGATGAAAATTTTTTGTATATTGTAAACAAATTTGTGTTACGATTAGCGTTGTGTATAATTTGGAAGTTTTTCACCGAAGCTTGAGTTACACGGCCATGAAAGTTCAACACATACGATTGAGTATCTAAAATAGGGATGCACAAATGTCAACAAGTGACCACCATCCTTATCATTGGCCAGGAATATGCGAAATTTGAGAGCATGCTATTACATTTTGTTTCATTAATTCGATTTTGAACAAAAATTCAATTAAAAAAAAAATTCAATTTTTGAGAAAAAATTCGATTTTGAACAAAAATTCATTTCTTGATCAAAATTTCGATTTTTGAGAAAAAATTCGTTTCATTGTGACAAAGGAAACGAATTTTTCACCACCGACAAAACTTGTTTGTCTTGTACACCATTGTCACTATGAACAATCTATGTTCGTGCTCAAAATTCGCATATTTCTCGCCGGTAACAATGATTGTTACTTTAACTTGTGCATACAATCAGCGTCGTAATTTTGGTCCAGATTGAGGGACGGGGGGAATTTTCAGATTGGGGAGGGGTGGAATTTTGTTACTTTTTTGAAAAATTTTTGGCACTTTTATAGTTTTGCGCTCACCTTTAAAAAAAATGGCTAAAAAATCGATTTTTTGTGCAAAAATGCCTTTTTAGAGACAAGTTGACTTGTCTACTACTAGCTCGACCTTCCGACTAGCTCGACCCTCCGACAAGTAAACTAGCACGACCTTTTTGGATTGTGGGAGAGGGCCTTGAAACACTGGTTCGGGTGGAGGAATTCAACATTTTGATTATGGCCAAAATTCTCTAACCTTCATTCCAGACAGGTTGTTTATTATGCAAAGAAACCATTTCGTCCATCCTATGACTTTTATGTCTCTCCAAAATCGAATCTTTTTCCTAGAAATTTTGACAACTTTTGAATTTTTTTTCTTCCAAAATTTACTGAAATTGGGCGCAGTTCTTTTCTTTGCCCAAAATCTCCACCATAAATACCCGGAATGATAACAGTCATTTTGTGTGGTCCTTTAAATCCAAACACATTGGTGTCATAANTTGAATTTTTTTTCTTCCAAAATTTACTGAAATTGGGCGCAGTTCTTTTCTTTGCCCAAAATCTCCACCATAAATACCCGGAATGATAACAGTCATTTTGCGCGGTCCTTTAAATCCAAACACATTGGTGTCCTTAAGAAAATAAATTATAGGATGTTCCAAAAAATGACCACCATCTGGTAATTTTTTGGTAAAAAATTTTCAAAAAATTTTTTCTTCCAAAAGTTGACTCATTATACTAAAAAAAAGCTGGACCCAAAGTTCAAAGTCAGCATCCCGTCCGATCTGGCAAGTTAAGCAACGTTGGGTCCTCAGTTTCGATTCCCACTAGGGTAAAACTTTTGAAGTTCATAAAATTTTACAAACAATGGAGCAAAAAATTTTTCCTAATGGGAATCGAAACTGAGGACCCAACGTTGCTTAACTTGCCAAATCGGACTGGATGCTGACTTTCGTAAAACCTTAAAAACGCCTCTCAGACCATGAAATATAAGATTTTCGTATTTTTTCAGTTATTTTCGATAGGAATTCCTGGATATTTCATGGTCAGGGAGGTGTTTTCAAGTTTTTTCGATGTGCGCCATCGATTTCTCACACAAAAATATCCCTAATGAGTCATTTTAGAAGAAAAAATTTCCGCCGAAAAATGACCAAATGGCGGTTTTTTTTGGAACACTCTGTAAACAAAAATTTTCAATCACGCTGCTTACATAAATAACGGCAGCAAGCTCTTGCCGAATTCCATCACCAATAACAGCAGCCTTTTTAGGATTTTCACCATTATCGTAAATAGTAAAGTGGGTACCAAGTGCGTTCGATCTAAAAACCAAATTTGCATATACTTTTTGTTGAAATTCGCGCCTTATCTAACCTAACTTTTCCAATGAAAGATCGTGCGTCACGGGTTAAATCGGTTGGATCGGTGGAAAGTAAATAATTTGCAGTGGCACTTTTCTTCCTTCGACGAGCTGCCAACAGGAATATCTTCAAGCATGAAAATAAGTTGAATAAAATTGAAAAAAATATATACCCGTTTATCATCATCCTTTTCTAAGTGAAGGTAATAGATGGGAAACATTCCTTTATCCACACCCTTTTTGTCTCGAGTAATTCGGCATTTCATTGTGACATTCTTCTTAACAGGTTCTATAAATTTTTGTTTTAAAGGGAGCGTAACATTTATAGCTTATTCTCGAAAAGTCGAAAAAAAGTTTTGATTTTCTTCTAAAAACAGACTTTCTAGGGTAATTTCGGCAGTATAACTTTTCGTACAATTGTTCTGTACAATTATTTTTCGTACGAACTTTTCGTACAGGTATTTTTCGTACAATTATTTTTTGTACGAACTTTTCGTACAGGTACTCTTCGTAGCAGGGATCGAAAAAGGGGCCTAGGCCCGAGACTAGCCCCGAAAGCCTCCGGAGGGCCGGTGACTTTAACGAAAAATAATTGTACAAAAAGTACCTATATGAAAAGTTCGTACGAAAAGTACCTGTACGAAAAGTTCGTATGAAAAATATTTGTACGAAAAGTTATATTGCCGTAATTTCTAGGCGAAAAATCGATTGCGCGCATTTTCGAAGCGTAAAAAATTAACCTGGAAAGCACCATTTCATACGTAATTTTATGCGGGAAATTTTTTACGCACATTTTCGACACATGAAAACGACGTCTAGACATCGAAAATGGCAGTTTTTGGTTCAAAAAACGAACTTTTTTCCCTGAATCAGGGTCAAGGAAGCGTTTTCACTCTTTGATCATGCGCGCAATCGATTCGCTGCCTAGAAAAACCTAAGAATCGGCGGTTTTCTCATAAAAATCCGAAAATATTTTATTTTCGTTTCAATACACCGATTCCCTCCCTGAATCAGGGTCAAGGAAGCGTTTTCACAATTTGGGAGTGCGCGCAATCGATTCCCCGCATAGAATTACCCCTAAAAATGATCATTCTAGAAAAATTTTTTCATGAAATGGTCCATAATTATACCCCCTTTAAGAAATGGCTGAAAAATCGAATTTTTCTAATGATTTTCAGTCATTTCTTAAAAAAATTTTTGGAATTTTTGCAAAAATGACTTTTCTAGGGGTAATTTTGTATGCGAAAAATCGATTGCGCGCATTCCCGAAGCTTGAAAATGCTTCCCTGACCCTGATTCAGGAAAATAAGAGTGTGTATTGAATCCAAAATTTTCATATTTTTGCTTCAATATACACTCTTATTTCCCTGAATCAAGACCAGGGAAGCATTTTCAAGCTTCGGGAATGCGCGTAATCAATTTTTCGCATAAAATTACCCTCTAGAGAGTCTATTTTCCGCGAAAAATCTAAAATTTTCGATTTTCGCTTCAATAAACACACCTTTTTTCCCTGAATCAGGATCAGGGAAGCGTTTTCACGCTTCGGAAAAAATGAAAATTATAAAGTAGAGGTGTGATTAGTGTTTGTTTTTGAATGAATTTTACAAAAAATACTAAAAAAATCAAGTAAAAATTAGTGGTGAGCGTTACACTGAAAGAATGGCCTTTTTTAATTGCGGGAGCTAAAAATGGATCACCTAAAACAAATTTATCCAAATTTGTAATAATCTCAGAAATATCGGTACGAGCGGCATCCTCGAGCACATTTTCTTCCAGAGAGTCTTGTTTTATTGGCCGTGTTGGCGCCATAGACCCAACGCGTGCCGAACATTCTTCTTCTGGATCCGAGCTCACTACACTCATAATAGTGTTGGTCTCGGACGGACTTAGAGCGTCTAACCTTTCAACACTTAATACAGGTTTTGTAGGAACGCTACCCATTGGTTGAGCAAATTTACGCTCTTCTTCTGATGATAAGCTAAATTTTTTTAATATAAAATTATGGAGTTATATTTTGCTATATAAATTGTTATAACGTTTTTTATAGCTTTATGAAAAATGTTGGCTACTTGGCGAAGTGGATAAGGAAGCAACCCGTCCGATCTGGCAAATTAAGCAACGTTGAGCCCGCAGGTTCTCACTAGGGCAAAAATTTTGATCTACGAAAAAATTTTCGGAGCTATTGTGGATCAGGGGGTCACCCCAGGGTCAAAAATTGAAAAATTCATCAAAAACCGAAAAATTGATCAAAAATGAATTTTTCAATTTTTGATCTTAGGGCCTACGCCTGGTGACCCCCCTGATCCACAATAGCTTTTCTTACAATGGAGCAAAAAAATTTTGGCGGCTTCCTTACCCACTTCGCCGAGTAGCCGACATTTTTTGTAAAGCTAGCCATGAACAACGCTATATGTTTAAAAAAAATTGTATTACCATACCTGCTTTTTCGACTAGCTGGTGGAGTAATACCCCTAACTGTAACTATCTTAGGGCCCACGCCTGGACTCGGACTTCTTGAATTTGGATCAGGCTGCTCAAGAAATGAATACAACGATCCGCTAGAAGAAATGCCATGCTCCGACGCACTACCAAAACGATTCTCTTTCGGTGTATCGTTCGAACGTATGATACCACCACTTTGTAAGCGTCGCTGACGTTGCTTTTCTTCTAGGATTTTTCTCTAAAAAAGTGGGGTAAATCGAAGACGAGGACCAAGGAATTTCTCCGGCATTCCTACCTGACGATGAAGATTGTGAGCCACCCATTCACCATTTCCACTCATAGCTGCATATAACTTCCAGAAGGTTAGCAATTTAGGTATACTCTTAGGTAAAAGCTAGACACAGTTGAAAATTTTCATTCTTAATTATAATGAGAGTGCGCTATTGAGGTTTGTGTTGCCATGGGAGACTCACATAAACATCTGGAAATAGTCGATCCCACATATAAGGAAAGTGAAGCCTTAAGCAAGTTTTTTTGTTGAAATTGTTATACTCGCCATGGAATTTTCCGGTCTAGAAAGTCAATAGGGGTATATGGTATCAAAACAGATTCAATGACTCACAAGGGACATGCACGAAGTGACGTTTGAATTGTTTCAAAAATTCCTATATATTCTGAAAGAGCATACCTGATAACCTTTTAGAAATAAGAAAATTAGCTGCTATAATTCTAATCCTGAGGAGGTAAAAAATTTTAAGTAATGACAAAAACTTTTAGACGGTAAGGGGAGTTGAACCCCGAACCGTCCAGTCATTGGCCTGCAACCAATCCACTGAGCCATCCTGTTTTTTGATTGAATGGATCATTTTTTACTTATATAGTGACCAACCGTGTCACCGGGCTTACATACATGAAGAGAGGGGACACCAGGGTTGCACAAATTCCATGAAATTCGAGAAAGTTGCGAAAATATTCCTGAATATCAATAAAAAGTTGTTTATTGGAAGGAAAATTATATTTAAAAAAATCAATTTTTCCACCGATTTTTAAAATTTTCATAAAATGAACACTGTATCAATTTTTATAACTCGTCAAGATGAATAAAATGACACCAAAATTATCAAATTTGAAAATTGTTTTGGGCTATTGAAACGAAAATTCTGATTCATGTTTTTGTTTCAATAACCTAAAACAATTTCCAAATTGGAAAATTTTAGTGTCATTTTATTCGTCTCACTGAGCTGAGAAAAATGCTGTATTTATTTTGTCTAAAAATTCTTCCATGTTCTAAAGGAAAAAGTCGAAAAATAATAATATGGAGCTAAAAAATATTCCTTAAAGAGTACCACCATGATTTTGGTGTCATTTTTTTCTCTCACCAAGCCTTATCGATTGGTATAGGCCGTGACGGAATTGGACTTAGCACAGACACACATGGCGCATTTAATATTTAAGCATAACAACCTAATTTCAAAGTTCGTTAAGCTTGTGCCCAATTCTCGGAGCTGTATTGTTTCAAATAAGCCTTGGCCATTTTTTTGCCAGGTTTTCGTTCGACCATTACATTCCCGCAGAAAGTCTTCACTCATTTCTCGCTTGAATTTCTTCCAAAGGTGTTTCGCACGTAAAGGATAATGCAGAAATAGAGGATAGTCACGAATAGAGAACGTAGTTGTCTTGGCATTTGGAATGACGACATTTCCAAAAAATATTTTTCCCATTCATTGGCATCTTCCAGTAGACCTCAGGATTCCAGCATTTTCATGTACCTCTTTGATGCATTCTAATAATAGCAGGTCTTAATTCCTTCATTTTTAGCTAAAAAAAAGAGATAAGAGACGCTTTAAAAAAGAAGAAAATCATGCGTAAAAATAAAAATTTTCAGGTGTTCCCTTGATTTTGAGACACCCTGTACATTCCTCTTTACATGTTTTTAACTAGATTAAACACTAACACGAATTTCTTTCTTCTATTAAATTTGAGGATTATGAAAAAATTTCAAAATGTTTTTTCCTCCACTTCGTGAAAACGAGGAGCATTCTTCTAAATCATCGCAATTTGTTGTAAATAGTTTTAAAACAACGCAAACGTATTCACAAGGGACCTTCAAGGTCTGACAAACTCAGATTTTTTCGAGACCTAGCTCAAAAGTTAGAAAAAATGTAGAAAAAGCGAATATAATAGTCGCTTTGGGTTGATTGGATATAAATTTTTTGAGCTATGGGGTCATAAAGTTGCACAAGTTTTCGATTTTTAATTTTTTTAAAGCACTAGTACATGGTTTGAAAAGACGTTTCAACATGCCTCGGTGGTGCAGTGACAAAGCAGCGGCTTCGTGGCCACATAGGTCGCGGATTCGAATCCCGCTTGGAGCCAAGTTTTTTTTGCACAAAGTAAAAATCGAACAATTTTGCAACTTTATGACCCCATATCTCAAAAAATTTGGAGCTAGTATAGATTAGCAGTCGCACTGAACGTGAAATTTTTTCGAAAATTTTTTTTCTTCTTTTTTCTCTGGAAATGACCTAAATAGGGGTAATTTTATGCGGAGAATCCAAATTTCGCATTTCCAAAGCCTGAAAATCCTTCCCTGAACCAGGAAAAGGCTATTTATTGCCACAAAAATTGGAAAAATTCTATTTCGTATCAATAGATAGCCTTTCCTTGATTCAGAGAAANTATGCGGAGAATCCAAATTTCGCATTCCCGAAGCCTGAAAATCTTTCCCTGAATCAGGGAAAGGTATTTATTGACACGAAAATTGGAAAAATTCTATTTTTTAAATCTAAATAACAAAAAATATTGTGACAATAAAATATAAACGTAGGCATGTGATTCTTGTTCAAAATGTGGCCCTAAAGAGGGCCATTGGGATAAGAGATCACTTCGAGTGCTTGCCGGCATTTCATCGATGACATGGGTAAATCGCCGTGAATTGCGACCCATGTCATCGATGAAATGCCGGCAAGCACTCGAAGTGATCTCTTATCATTTTCCACTTTTTTTGATTGATCACAAATCGATCAATCAAAAGTGAAAAATCTATAAATTTTTGAAAAATTTATCTGAATAACGTGATAAACTGGGGGACCGAGCACTTCATGCCCAGAAGGGAAAAGAAGTTGCATATTACCCGTGTTACGGAGCTCGACCTTCGGCCTCGCCACTGAGTACAGCTCGACCTCGCTCCGAGTGCTGTATAGGGTTTTTTAGAAAATTTTATGAAAAAATTTTTTTCGGAAAAATAGCCCTGTCATTTGCGGCAGCTTAGTAGTACCAAATGTTTTTAACGCGCAAGTAAATCGCGAAATATAAAACCCTTTTAAATTACCAAATTATCCATAAAAAAATTTTAGGCTTGATTTAAAATGGCTGATGATGAGAATGAGGTTTATAAGTTGTGGCGTGTTCGTCGAACAGTTATGCAGATGTGCCATGATCGAGGCTATTTGGTCACTCAAGATGAATTAGACCAATCTTTGGAAAATTTCAAGGAAGTGTTTGGGGATAGACCAAGTGAACGCCGCCCGGCTCGAAGTGAATTAACTATTCTTGTTGCTCATAACGATGATCCAACAGGTTAGTTTTTTTTGTACTAGCATTGTTCATTATCTTAATGAATTTTTATGGCGCATTTCGAATTCCTGTGAGCATGGGGGTAATTCGGTACTTATGCACTATCCCCCACAGGCTATTAACAAAAAAAATCAATTTTTCATCTTTTTTAGGCTTAGGACTAGGTCTAGGCCTAAACCAAAACCTAGGCCTAAGCCTTTAGCCTAAACCAAAGCCTAAAAAAGATAAAAAATTGATTTTTTTTTCAGCCTGGGGGGGATTCTGCATAAGTGTCGGTAATTCTCTCTCTTATACACAGTTAGACATTTTGACATATTTCAAACTAAATTTACTACCTTATTTTATATCTTTTACATATAACTTTTTTTAGATCAAATGTTTATTTTCTTTCCAGAAGAGCCAAAAATCGGAATCAAGACGATTAAAGCTATTTGTACACAGATGCAAGAACAGAATATAACTCGAGCCATTATTGTTGTGCAAGTTGGAATGACCCCATCGGCTAAANTTCCCGGAAGAGCCAAAAATCGGAATCAAGACGATTAAAGCTATTTGTACACAGATGCAAGAACAGAATATAACTCGAGCCATTATTGTTGTGCAAGTTGGAATGACCCCATCGGCTAAACAGGTATATCTTTTGTTTTACATCAATTGTTGGGCACATACCTACAATGTAGCTATGTGATAGAAACATATACAGGGTGTATCGAAAAAACCGAAATTTTGGCGATTTTTTAATGTTTTTTCGATCCGAAAATTTTTTTCAAAAATCCTAAAAATGACTCATATAGGGGGTAATTTTATGCAGGAAATTGATTGCTCACATTTTCGAGACTTGAAAATGCTTCCCGGATCCTATTCATGAAAGTAAGTGTGTAAATTTGTATTTTTAGCTTTTATATACACACCTAATTTCCTGAATCAGGATCTGGGAAGCATTTTCAAGCTTTGGGAATGCGCTCAATCGATTTCCCTCATAAAATTACCCTTATATGGGTCATTTTTAGGATTTTTGGAAAAAAATTTCGGATCGAAAAAACATGAATTGCTCAAATTCCAGTTTTTTATTACATCCTGTACTAATCAGCTTCACTGTCACTAATAGAATGTTTTAGGCGATTATTGATATGGCACCAAAGTATACGTTGGAGCAATTTGTAGAAGCTGAGTTAATGGTGAATATTACAGAACATGAATTGGTGCCTGAACATGTTGTCATGAATAACGACGAGAAGGCGGAACTTCTTGCTCGATAGTAAGTTTTTTTAACTTTGAAGATTCAACATTTTGTGTAACTGAACAAATTCCCCCATAACCTATATACTTAACGATAAATTTTTTGTACATTTTTATCCCCCAAAAGGGGTCGTTTTTAGACAAAAATCGCATTTTTGCGACTTTTCGCTTTAATACACAATACTCTTTCCCTGAATCAGGGAAGCGCTTTTTTGCTTCGAATGTTAAATTCGAATTCCCGCATGTTTTTACCCCTAGAGGGGTCATTTCCAGAAAAAATTTTTCACGTGGCCCCTTATTGCGTAGCAGCTCCGAATTTTTTTGTAGATTAGGGTATTATAGCTAGTGAGTTTTTAGTCTATTTCCCTGACAAACTGCTAATTTATTTTTTATAGCAAGTTAAAAGAATCTCAAATACCACGCATTCAGCTGAGTGATCCTGTTGCTCGCTATTTTGGTCTCCGACGCGGACAAGTGGTGAAAATTATTCGTTCTTCTGAAACTGC
>OZJO01027451.1:0-65325 GCA_900406225.1 Acrobeloides nanus | reverse complement strand
CAACTAACACATTTTTAAACGTTTTTAAAAAATTCAAAATGATTCACAACATACATATCCAGTAGGGGTTTTCGTTTCAATAACCCAAAACAATGATCAAATTGGATAAATTTGGGGTCGTTTTGTTCGTCTCGTCGAGCTATAAAGAATGCCGTCTTTGTTTTTTAAATACATCCAATAGTTAAGCATAAAAATGTAAAATTCAGGGTTTTCGTGTCAATACTCCAACTAATTCAAACGACGTCGAGACGAATTCGAGACGTCGTCTCGGCTTGAGTCACAAATTCGAGACGCAAGTCGAGACGTTTAGCGTCTCGAACAGCTACTCGAGACGTTTAGCGTGCAGCCTTACCCCCCTAAATATGGCACTGGAGGGTGGGTGGGTGGAAGATTTTCGTGGCGTTTTTCGTTTACTTGGGTGGGTGGATGATTTTTGTGGCGTTTTTCGTCTACTTAGGTGAGTGGATGAAATTTTTTCAAAATTACCTTGGTCCCCTTCCCCCTTATGATTTTTTTCTCAAAATTTTAAAAATTTCCCGTGGGTGATGAAACCGAACCCCCTACTGGATATGTATGATCCACAAACTCGATTCCAAAAACTCAACTAAAACATAAGCAATAGCTAAGTAAGAAAGCATGAAACCTCATAAATGGACCAAAGGTGCCCCAACTTGACTCGGCATAACCGAATGGATTCGAGACACGCAACCCAAGATCGTTTACATATACTTGTGCGCCAATTTGAGGAAAAAGTACTCGTCAATTTGTCACCCTAAACGTGTCTAAGTGTTTTTCGAGCATAAAATTAGTAATTCGATCTCCTCCTTAACAACATGCAGCAGCTGTTTGACGTCAAGTTGAATTACGGTATGAATGCGGCTTATGAAAACTATCAGTTTTTGCATTTTTGGTACAGGGTGAGCCAAAAACCGTACTTTTGCGTTTTTTGGTGAAAAATGTTCAAAAAAAAGACGTTTCAACAAGCTTTATGATGTAGTGAAAAAGTAGCGGCTTAGTGGTCATAAGATCGCGGTTTCGAATCCCGCTTGGAGCCAAATTTTTTTTGCACAAAGTAAAAATCGAAAAATTTTACTTTATGCAAACAATTTGGCTCCAAGCGGGATTCGAACCCGAGATCTTGAGACCACTAAGCCGCTACTTTGTCACTGCACCATATAAACTTGATGATGGAGAAATGTCTTTTCAAACCAAGTACTAGTGCATTTTTTGGTCGAAAAAATCTATATTTTCCTTGAATCAGGGTCAAGGAAGCATTTTCACGCTTCGGGAATGCGCGCAATCGATTTTTCGCATGATTTTATCCCTGTTTTGGTAAAAAAATTTTTTCAGAGATTAGTCCTTATATCTTACCCCCTTTAAAAGCTTATATGTAAAAAGTTTGAAGAAAATTTCCGTACTACTTTTCTTTAAAAAATAGTTACCAAGACCAAATTATAAAATATCTTACGGATTCAGATAAAACCTATAGGCTAGCAACCACATGAACTCAAATAAAAGTTAAAAAGCAATTCCCTAATGGGTGACATCCCACTAAAATTTTGGCAGAACGCCGATATCTCCGTAATCTCGGACCCATTTCCCATTATTTTCTCATCAAAGGTTTCCGAAAAAGTTGAGTTCAAACTTTTCAAGTAAAGAGAAAGACTTTTTGCTTATTATAAACTCTCTTTCACGCCATAAGTAAAAGAGAGAAGATAAAATGGGCAGGCGCAAGCAGGACCGTAGGAGCTCCGAAATTTCGGGGAGGGGGTCCCCGATCGTAAGTTGTTTTTTAAATAAAATTGTTGGGAGCTACTACACAATGGGGGAGGGGACTCACGTAAAAATTTTTCTGGAAATGACCCTTCTAGAGATAAAAAACATGCGGGGAATCCGAATTTGACATTTTCAATGCTTCCCTGATTCAGGGAAGGCGTATTGCGTATTGAAGCGAAAAGTCGCAAAAATGCGATTTTTGCCTAAAAATGACAACTCTTTCGGGATAAAGATGTGCGGGGAAATTCGAATTTGACCTCGGATTCAAGAAAAGCTGTATATCGACGCGAAAATTCGAGAAAATAACATATTTTGGTCTAAAAACAACGCTTTTTCTTCTCCCGCACATTTTTACCCCAAAAGGGGTCGTTTCTAGGCAGAAAACGACCCCTTTTCTTTCGCTTCAATACACAATATGCCTTCCCTGAATCAGGGATGCGTTGTTTCGCTTCAAAAATGTCAAATTCGAATTCCCCGCATGTTTTTACCCCTAGAGAAAAAATTTTCACGCGGGTGGCCCCCTGTAGTAGCTCCAATTTTTGTCCAAAAATTGAAAAAATCATAAGGATACCCCTCTCCCCAGGGCTGCTTTCGGAACAGGTCCAAGGACCGGAACAGCAGGGTACGGAATCGGAATGGGACAACCAAAATGGACAGAACTTATCGGAACAGAACAAAATACTTGAATTTTTCTTTGGTCTCCCCTTATATTTTTTCCTTAAAATTTCAAAATTTTGGGTAAAAACATGGGGGAAGATCAAGGATAAAATTTTGAAAAAAATTTTTTCAAAATTTTTTTCAAAAATTTTTTTTTTCAAAAATCACTTTCGTTCCCCCTCATATTTTTTCACGCTGATATGCGCAAAACAAAAAACAAGTTATAACCCTATTCCCGATTCGAAAATTTCCAAAATCGGGAAATTTTTTCCCGTCAACCCTACCTATCAGTATCGGGTTCCCATGAAGTCGTTTACAAGACCCATTAAGAATAAAGATAGAAAAAATCTGCCTCGAAAACTCTTGCTTCTTCAACAAAATCAAGCCTATTACGGAAGATTACAGAAAAAATTAAGCCTAAAAACTGCGTAATTTGATCAAACTCGCATAAACATAGGAATGAACACGCATTTACAAGACCCATTCGTCCACTCGACCAAACGAGTGAATTGAGCCGTTTATAAAAAAAACAAAAACGCATATAAAAGTCATAAATCCGGCGCGGAGGTTGAATACAGCATCGCTTAGTTAGTCGATCGGTGGTACTGTTGAGTGAAACGGAATTTTTGGGTTAAGTACCGTGGAGTGTCTCGTAAAACTCGTTTTTCCACTTAATTTCAATAGACCCTAATTGGAGAAATCTACTGGACGGTTCGATCGAGAAGAAGCGAAGAGCCAAAAACAAAAAAGTCTTATATCCAAAATAAAGGATTCCGACGGGGAATGAGTTCCAAACAAAAGCCTCCGTTTTTGCAAAGACAAGGAACTACTCGTCGAATGAAAGTGACGATGAGCGAAATTTTGAACCGATTTTTTGAATGAAATCAACTTGAAAAGTTTAAAGGAAAAGGATGGGACTTCTAAGTGAGAAACCAAAAATTCGATTTTTTTACCAAATTCTATTTTTTTTTGTTAAAATTCGAATTTTTGCCAAAAAATCAAATTTTGCTAAAAAAATTTTGGCCAAAATTCGAATTTTTGACCAAAATTTGATTTTTTTTTTTATTAAAATTCGAATTTTATCCAAAATTCGAATTTTAACCAAAAAAAATCGAATTTTGGTCAAAAATTCGAATTTTTGGTCAAAATTCGGCAATTTGTAAAAGTACGACTGCGCCGAACGGCGCCGAACAGGGCACCAAACGGGGCACCGAACACGCCAAAGGGTCCCACTTAGGCTTAAGCCTAAGCCTGGGCTTAGGCCTTAGGCCTAAGCCTAATTTGGACCCTTTGGCGTGTTTGGCGCCCCGTTCGGCGCAGTCGTACTTTTACTAATTGTCCAAAATTCGATTTTTTTTTTGTTAAAATTCGAATTTTTGGCCAAAATTCGAATTTTAGCCAAAAAATCGATTACCGTATTTCTTCTAAAATAACCCCACCCCACCCCCTCACAGGGGAATTCTCAATGCTTGGTCACAGCCTATATTGAAAGTAGCGTCATTTGATAGCATTTTTGATGAAGGAAACATATTTAAGCAAATTAGAATGCATGTTGAGAAAAATCGATTTTTTGTTTTAAAATTTTAACAAAATTGAAATTTGATTTTTTGACCAAAATTCGAATTTTGCCATAAAATCCAAAATAAATGATTCCGGTGAGGAATGAGTTTCAAATAAAAGCCTCCGTTTTTGCAAAAATAAGGAACTACTCGTCGAATGAAAGTGACGACGACCGAAATTTTGAACCGATTTTTTGAATGAAATCAACTTGAAAAGTTTAAAGGAAAGGAATGAGACTTCTAAGTGAGAAACCATTTAGTCGGTTCGATACATTTTAAAGTTAAAATCCACTCACCGATTCAAAACAAATTCATTGCTCGAACGCTAGAAAGTGAAAAAACTGGCAGATCCGCACTGCCGATTGGCAAAAAATTGAGCACCGATGCACAAATGGACAAGTAGAAAAAGCTACTCGTTTTCAATGCGACATAGTTGAAGGGAAAAATAATTTGTGTGTAGAACGGACTTTGTATTGGATGATGCTGTGACAGGATAAGAATTTAGAGTTTCGACAAAATATACAAAGGTCAACTACAGTCAACTCTCGATTTAGTGACTCTTCCCGAGAATTTTTCCACCAACACGACCACGCAGGGATGCGTTTAGGTAACAAGATAAGAATCCAGAGTTTTGACAAAATATACAAGGGGTGTACAGTCAACTCTCGATTTAGTTACTCCTCCCGAGAATTTTCCCGCCAGCACGACCACGCAGGGATGCGTACAACAGGGTAATACCCAGTGGTATGTAGGGAGAGTGTCGGCTAGAGAGAGGAAAATTTCCCCAAAAAATGCTGATTTTCCCAAAAAACATAGGGGGACCCTTATGTATAGGAATTTTTTTAAATTTTAGCCCACTGGGTGGGGGGACACTTGCCCCCATGCCTATGTCACTGGGGGTATCCCTATCATAACAAGAAGGGGGTACTCCCTACAGTCAAACTTCCGTTTTATGACATCCTATGGGGAACATAACGACCACGCAGGGATGCCGGCGGGAAAATTTGGTATATAAAGAAATCGACTTGCTATATAGTAAAATTTCCCGCCGTATACCAAATTTTCCCATCCGGCATCCCTGCGTGGTCGCTGTCATTAAACGGAGGTGTCATAAAATGGAAGTTTGACTGTACCACAATTTCAGCCAACACGTTCACTATGATCGGTTTCAAAAGTAAGCTGCTAACTAATCGGAAAAAATATCACCATTTTTTTACAAAAATGGGAAACATTTTTAGAAAAACTTCCAACCTTTTAACCTTAAGCTATACGAAAGGGCCGACGACTAAGGCAACAAGACCTTTCCTCATTCCTTAAGGTTGCATTTTCGAGAATTGAAAAAAAGAAGGTGGCTTTGTTCCGAAACGGTATGCCGTTTAGTGAATCACTTATGATTTCGCAGGAAAATTCAACAGGCTGTGCGGTTTGCGTCCGACCGATCCTTTTTTTGTTGTTGCTTGAACCTGTACAGCAAAGAACGTTACGAATATTACATTCTTCTCAAAACATAGCCAAGGAATGGTCGTCGCTGGAATCTCAAAACATAAAAAAGCGTACGTAAGGTTTTTTGAGTTTTTTATTTTTTTTAATGTCTATGTTTTTAAAGTTATATGAAAAAAATTTTCTACTGTAAATCATATAAAAGTAAATGTTTAAAAAATTTTATAAAACACATATCAGCAAAAATAGAGACAATGAAAATAGAGACTGGCATATTTAAAAAAAAGACCTCAAAAATGGGACGCAGGTGACCCTCTCAAAAAGTTTTACCCTCATGGGAATCGAACCTGCGGGCCCAATGTTGCTTAACTTGCCAGATCGGACGGTCGGCTTCTTTATACACTTCGCCACGTAGCCGATACTTTATATGGGGCTGTCCTTAAATTACGTTTGCAAAAAGTTGGATTTCGGACCCCCCTCCCTCCATTAGTTTTTTTTCTTAGAAAAATCTTAAAATTTTAATGGAGCGTTAGATTTTCAGAGACAAAATTTTAGAAAAAATTCAAAAAAATTTTTTTTAGACTGCGTTTCAAACAGCAATGATGACATCAAATTTAATACTTTTTTCATTTTTCTCGTTTTTTAGGCTGCCTTGTCAAAAAAGTTGTCAAAAATGTCTAACTTTGTGCCTGATTTTCAATAAAATCGTGTTTATTGAAACGATTGGTCATGAAGCATAAATTTTATTGATTTTTTGCTTCTCGATCAATAAAATTTTATGCTTCATGACCAATCGTTTCAATAAACACGATTTTACTGAAGATCAGGCAAAGTTAGACATTTGTTGACAACTTTTTTGACGTGCCTGAACGCAGCCTTACCTTAAACTTTTACTGAAGATCTCAATTAAAGTTGTTTCTATACTCTTTTGGACATTTTTGCAAAAAAATTTCGAAAATAATCATCAAAAAAATTGTCCACTTTCGCGGTCTCTAAATGAATAGCAAAAAATCAATGAATCAACTTTAAAAAAGTAGAGACAAAAGAGCTGCACAGTTGCGCCCAAGGGGCCATTACGCGACTCAGCTGAATTTTTGCATCTTCTCTTGAAGTGGTTATGTCGCAATATCTATCTATTTGCGTGTAATGCGCCCTTTCTAAGTTTTGGGTAAGTGTTGTTGGTCGAAGGTCCGGTTGATGACCATCATTTGACGGATTAGAGCAAGACATAAAATGGAAGAAGAGAAACACGAAAACTTTTCCTTCTTAGGTATCTCCACTCATCGAAAAAGCAGCGTCCTCGGTGCTCGTCGGAAGGGTGTCATTTCTATTCAAACCTCAGCATGAATCGGTCCTCTTAATTCGTTTTTTACCTAACTTCCAATTAAATCTTTTACAAGAGATCGTTTCGTAATTTTCATTTCGATTGATTTAAGTAGAGGAAACACCTTAATGAAAAGGAAAACGCCGCCATTCACGGAGGATAAGAGGAAAGCCAAAAAGATCTTTCACAAAAATAGGAAATCAATTGCGTGCATTCCCGAAGCTTGAAAACGTTTCCTGATTCAGGGAAATGAGTGTTTTGTATTGAAACGAAAATCGAAAATTTTCGGGTTTTCTGCCTCAAAATCATCTTCTTGGGGGTAATTTTATGCGGGGAATCGATTACGCGCATTCCCGAAGATTGAAAATGCTTCCCTGACCCTGGTTCAGGGGAATTAGAACATGTTCGATTTTCACTTCAATACTTATTTCCCTGAATGGCTCTAGGAACTGCCACAACGAAAAAAGCGGAACTTTCACAACGGAACGATTATTTAATCATTATGGAAATTCCACTTTTTTCGATATGGAAGTTCCTAGAGCCGGTAAGGATTTGTATGCGTTGTGGAAGTTCCTAGAGCTCCCTGAATCAGGATCGAGGCAGCATTTTCAAGATTCGAGAATATACAGACACATTCAAAAGTTCTTGTTGCAGCCCTTCTTTACAGATGTTAGAGTCCTCCCCAACGGAAAATCAAAATTGCGACGCGAGTAATCGCGATGAGATAAAGATGCAATGAGAAAAAGATGATTTTGCGTACGAGTTATAAGGAGAAGGGTTTTCGTGCTAATATACAGACACATTCAAAAGTTCTTGTTGCAGTCCTTCTTTACAGAAGACAGCGTCCTCGGTGCTCATCGGAAGGGTGTCATTTCCATTCAAACCTCAGCATGAATCGGTCTCTCTTAATCCGTTTTTTACCTAACTTCCAATTAAATCTTGTACAAGAGATCGTTTCGTAAACTTCATTTCGATTGAATTAAGGTAGAGGAAACACCTTGATGAAAAGGAGAACGCCGCCATTCACGGGGGATAAGAGAAAAGCTGAAAGTGAAAAAAGTGACACTTCACTCTAAAACGGATGATCTACTTCAAGATAGAAACAGTTAATTAATAAAACGCGAAAAATCAGAAAGTGTTGCAAAATACAGGGTGTATCGAAAAAAACCGGAATTTGGGCGATTTTTTCATGTTTTTTCGATTTCGATCCGAAATTTTTTTCAAAAATGACCCCTATTAGTATAATTCTATGCGAGGAATCGATTACGCACATTTCTGAAGCTTGAAAACGCTTCCCTGATTCAGGGAAATCGATGTGTGTATTGAAGCGAAAATCGAAAAATTTTGAAATTTCTCCCTCAAAATCATATTTCTGGGGGTAATTTCATGCGGGGGATCGATTGTGNTGTGTGTATTGAAGCGAAAATCGAAAAATTTTGAAATTTCTCCCTCAAAATCATATTTCTGGGGGTAATTTCATGCGGGGGATCGATTGTGCGCCTTCTCGAATCTTGAAAATGCTTCCTTGACCCTGATTCAGGGAAATAAGAGTGTGTATTGAAGCGAAAATCGAAGATGTACTAATTTAACTGAATCAGGGAAGCATTTTCAAGCTTCGGGAATGCGCGTAAT
This sequence comes from Acrobeloides nanus, assembly GCA_900406225.1. Classification (NCBI taxonomy): domain Eukaryota; kingdom Metazoa; phylum Nematoda; class Chromadorea; order Rhabditida; family Cephalobidae; genus Acrobeloides; species Acrobeloides nanus. Next base: position 56,937 of record OZJO01027451.1, on the reverse strand, counting down.
CGATTCTCCGCATAAAATTACCTCCAGGAAGATGATTTTGAGGCAGGAGATCCAAAATTTTTCGATTTTCGCTTCAATAAAAACACTCCTTTCCCTGAATCAGGGTCTGGGAAACGTTTTTAAGCTTCGGGAAATTGATTCCTCGCATAAAATTAACCCTAATAGGGTCATTCTTGAAAAAATTTTCGGGTCGAAAAACGTGAAAAAATCGCCCAAAATCCGATTTTTTATACACCCTGTAATAATTTTTAAAAAAGTAGAGCAACCGCTTTTGTAATTGAATAACACAAAAAGTGAAGCCAGTCTTGAATTTACATTTTTTTAAATCTGAATTTGACTAAAGCATTAATGGATTTTCAAACGACAATTTGGCATAGCAGTAAACCCAAGGAAGAATCCACATTCCGAGATTTTCGTCAATTTACCCACTCATAAGAAGATAAAAGTATATCGAATTTCATAGCGGTGGAAAAGCTTCCGTAAGTCAAGGAAAAGAAGAAGGGTTTTGACTTCCGCCAAGTATTCTGACTTGAAGTTTTTCGTGGTGGATTTTCGAAAGACTTTTATAGTAAATAATAAGTACAGGGTGCCCCAAAAAAGGGCACATTTGCGATTTTTTCAAAATTTATCAAGTTTGGGAGCTATGGGGGGCACTCACGTGAAAAATTTTTTCTGGAAATGACCCTTCTAGAGATAAAAAACATGTGGGGAATCCGAATTTGACATTTTCGAAGCGAAAAAACGCTTCCCTGATTCCGGAAAGGCGTGTATTGAAGCGAAAAGTCGAAAAAAATGCGATTTTTGCCTAAAAACGACCCCTTTTGGGGTAAAAATGTGCGGGGAAGCCGAATTTGATCTCGGATTCAAGAAAAAGGGTCATCCGAAATCAACTTTTTGGTGGTTTACTCCCCCCCCCCCCCAACTAATAATCAANATGCACTAACGTAATCAATTTTTATGAGGAGGACCCCCCCCCCATAACATGATTACGTAATATCTGGATGACCCCAAAGCTGTATATTGACGCGAAAATTCGAGTAAATAACATATTTTGGTCTAAAAGCAACACTGTTTCTTTCCCCGCACATTTTTACCCCAAAAGGGGCAGTTTTTAGGCAAAAATCTCATTTTTGCGATTTTTCGCTTCAATATACAGACCTTCTCTGAATCAGGGAAGTGTTTTTTCGCTTCGAAAATGTCAAATTCGGATTCGTCGCATGTTTTTAGATGGGTCATTTCAAGAAAAAAATTTTTCACATGAGTGACCCCCCCCCCATAGTGTAGTAGCCCAACCCTGCTTGCTACCCGCCACAAATAACTTTTACCTTTTGATTAAATTCAATGTACAAGTTAGAGGCAAACATACGAAATTCATTTAACACAATGGTACTCGAAAACTCAGGTGTGCAAGATGATTGAAAATCAAAGGCAATGGTCGAAAATGTTCCTCCGAACAGCAAAAAATGGGAATCAATTTCAGCAAAGAATGGCAGTCAAATTGGATAACAACAAGAGATCCATGAGACTTCTATAGAATCACCTAGATTTTTGCGTAATTTCTCTTTGATTGAAAAAAAGATATTTTGGAGAAAGCATGTAAAAAATGTGCTATTCGATCTCACTATCACAAATGAAAGACAAGAAAAAATTTCTATAAATGGGTCAAAAGTGGACAGTGTGTATCCACTGTGAAAACATGTTAGTTTCTTTCTTCGAGCGCAAGCTATTTGCTAATAACTATACGAAAAAGGCGATTACCTAAGAAGACAAGGGCGCTCTACATTGTAATGAGCGACTTACTTGGACGCTTAGTCCCGCAAATCGCCTCTAAAATATCTCGAACTCAACTCAAACTTCGACTAGCCATCAGCAAAAACTGTTTACCTAAAACAGGCGCAATTTGCCAGCCAACTTCGGGCTCTCGGTTTCCGTATTTCGCAGCATTAATTACCACTTATTAGCTAATTAATCTTTCATTTCATACAGGCTTTTGCCAAAATTTCGTAACGCTAAGGCGCCATTTATACTTCCTTCGCGTCGCGACACGACAGTGCATTTTGCGTCGTGCGACGCGTCGTACGACACAAAAACGCACTGTCGCGTCGGAAGTATAAATAGCGTCTAAAATTTGCTCATAACTTTTTTCAAATAAAACTATTTTTGATCAGTCTGTGTTTAATTTCATCCCGAGACCGGGAGAAAAGGATTCTAGTAAAAAAATTTTTTTAATTTCGATTTTTTCTTTTGGTAGATCAGGAGGCCCTAACGTAGATACGGCCCTGGCCCCATTCCTCCTCTACCCCATCCCCCAAAGATTTGTCAAATATTATTAAAAAACAACCTTCGTCATTTTTTATGACTCTATGAGACGAACAAAATGACACCAAAATTATCCAATTTGGACATTGTTTTGGGTTATTGAAACGAAAACCCTGTTTCATGTTTTCGTTTCAATGCCCAAGACAATGTTCAAATTGGATAATTTTGGTGGCATTTTATTCGTCTCATAAAGCCATAAAAAATGATGAAGGTTTTTTTTTATAATATTTGACAAATCGTTTCAATAAACAGACTTTTATTGAAACACGATTGGGGTCAATCCCTTTCGCTTCAATACACAATCACGTTTGAAAATTTTGAACAAAATTTCAAACGCAACTTTCTCGAAAGGGTTCAATTTTCAAAGGGTGGTGTAAAAACAAAAAATGGTGGACCAGGGGCCCTAATGATCCTTAAAAACCTTCACTAAACATCTCCTAAAATCACCACAAACAACTTTACTTTTGACCACCACCCTCGAAACCTTCACCATAATTCCCGGTGACAGCGTTATTAAAACACACGGACACATCTAAAATACTATAAGAGGTTCAAAATTTAAAAAAATTTTTAATGCATAAAAATTTTGCTCCAACCGGGATTCGAACCCTCGGCCTTCTTACTACAAAGCTCGGCACTAACCATTTCACCACAAAGGATCTTAAATTGCTTCTATCAAATCTTCCTTAAGAATCTACCTCAAAACTAAAAATCGAAAAATTTCAATCGACTCCAAATACTTCAAAACCTTCACTAAGCACCCCCTAAAACCACCACAACTTGGTTTCTGACCACCACCCCCAAAAACTTCACCATAATTCCCGGTGACAGCGCTATTAACACACAACCAAAATACTAAAAGAGATTAAGAGTATAATCCGCAATGAGTACGGTTATGAACTGTCTTGAATGGTGTCAGTCTTCAGCGACTCGTGTTGTCACCTCATCCACATTAGCAGCTCACATTCACCTGGCTAAGCTCAAGTCGTCACTTAGGTGAAGCAATCGCAAAATCGGTCTTCATCAATCCATTGACCAGCGGTCAATTCATATATTTATCGGTAGTCTTCGAAGAACAAACAAAACCCACAAAATGTCACATAAAGTTCGAATGGTGCAATCAAAGTACTCCGGCTCGTTGATGAGTGAATTTCGTCGGAAGAAGCACAAATTTTGGCGAGTTTGCGACCGTTTCAGCTGGCGATTACCAGCCAGATTACTCTTCAATTCGATGTTAGCAAAAAAGGTTCGAGGTTCGGCCGAAAAAAAGCTGCGGCTAATAACGATGGTTAATTTCACTCAAAGAAGCACCTATCTCCCCAGGGGGAAGAGCTCCAAAATTTTTCTAAATCGGCAGATTTTTGTATCGGGGTTTTTTGTTATGGGGAACACGGATATGAAGGAATTTTTTGATTTTGACATGGGAAAGTGGAGAAAATCGATAGTGGTGAAAAGTCCTAGAGCCTAGAAAAAAGTTCTGCGCAGGCAGAGTCCGAAAATGTGTCTGGGACAGGGTGTTCAGATTGCACCCTTAGCGACCCTTTTTTGCAGGAGACTCTCCCTCCCTTTAGCCACCTGTGTCCAGGAAATGGGTCCTGGATCTGAGATCCAAAAAAGTGGATCCCTTTCGGACTCGCAGGAGCAAATGACTCAAATCCTTCTATATATAGAATTTATACATTCGGATACATAATGCAATTATCATTCTATAAAGTAGCATAAAACAAAAATCAAACTCTAGGCTACCTAGTAATCCATTAACTTCACTTTAATCGAACCTAACATATGGTTAAAAAGTGAAGTTTAAAGACCAAACAAACATCTGGTCGATCTAAACCAACGAATTTATTACTCAAAATACTAAACAACTTGTCCTTGTGTGTCTAACAAAAATGAATATTCTTATCCAATCAGCAAAATTTAAGAGACGATATCCCGAAAATTCGAACCTAGGTGGGTGCGTAGTGTTAAACGGTATCGTCTCTGTTAGTAATATTTATAGCTAAACTTTGACAAAAAAATAACAGTTTTCAAAAACAAGCAACAATTTAAATAAATAAATAATGTTAAAGGCACATAAGGAAAGACATAAATATCACAATATATATAATATTTTTATACAATTATCGACTCAATGCTTTCTGACATTTTCCTCGAATAGCCCACATAAGCTGCATAAGATCTGTCTTCTTCCAAGTTTCATATTCTGCGATCTGGCCATTCACTTTCTCAGAAACGACAATGTCTTTACCATTATTTATCAATGTAATCATTCGGCCTCTATAAAAAGTAGTTTTATACAAAAAAAAACAATTGTGTCAAAAATCGAAATTTTAAGTAAAGAATCACAACCAGGGGCCTGTTACACAAAATGAAAAGTGTAAAGTAAAAGTGCAAAGTTGAAGCAATTAATGCACTAAAAACTGTAAAGTGCAAATTTTAACTTTTTTTTCGCAACTTTTTCTATGTATTTTCATAAAAAGTGGTCAAAATAAAAAGTGTAAAATGCAATTTCTGTGTTATTTTGTTTTTGACATTTTTCATAAAAACCTAAAGAAAAAATTTTGAGAACCGATTTCGACCCATCACTAATAGCTACNTGTAAAATGCAATTTCTGTGTTATTTTGTTTTTGACATTTTTCATAAAAACCTAAAGAAAAAATTTTGAGAACCGATTTCGATCCATCACTACTAGCTACACCACTGATAAGGGACATATTTTTTGAATTTGGTCAATAATGTAATTTCAGTCAAAATTTGATCAAGTTTTTATCAAAAAATTGAATTGATCAAATTTTGATAAAAAATTTTTGATGGACTGCAAAATTTGTCGGTCAAAATTTGATTTTCACCGTTTTTTAACCCCCGCCAAAATAATTTACCTGCCACCACTTCTTTCTGCCGTGCGATTCGACTCAAAGCAGAATTCTAATTGACCTCGTCGACCGTGACACGCAAAAGTTAAGTCCAAATCCAAGGCAACTTGAAGCATCGCAGCCAGCGTTATTGGGTCCGAAAGTGAAAAATCTATTTTTGAATCGTCGGCTTCCGAATGACCAGAATTGGATCCATTTGAATGATTCAGCATTGAATTGTCCCTAAAGCTTTGTTGAATGTTTTTGTTAACAAATACAAAGTCTGAGAAATTTCTACAGGGTGTTCCAAAAAAAAATCGCCATTTGGTCATTTTTTAGCAACACTTTTTTCTTTCAAAATGATTCATTAGGGATATTTCTATACGAGAAATCGATTGCGCGCATCGAAAAACCTTGAAAACGCATCTCAGACCATGAAATATCCAAATTCATATTTTCAAGTAAGAATTCCTACCGAAAATAACTTTTAAAAAACGAAAATCTTATATTTCATGGTCTGAGAGAAGTTTTCCAGGTTTTTTGATGCGCGCAATCGATTTCTCGCATAAAAATACCCTTAAGTCATTTTAAAGAAAAAAATTTTTGCCAAAAAATTACCAGGTGGCGGTTTTTTTGTAACACCCTGTAATAAGTTCCCGATACTATTTCTAACTAAATCCATAGGACTTACCCCGAAACAATAGTCCAAGTCAATTGTTGTGAAGAAGCCATGTCAGCTAGATTGTTGATTTGATTCGCCTCGATAATAAGAGCAGTTTCATGATTTTCACTTGAACCGGCCTTAAAAGAGTTACAAATAATTTTCAAAAAATTTAAAACTACCGCCACTAATAATTGTTTTTCTTTAGGAAGGGTATTGTTTATGACATTATCAAGCATCGAGTTATACAAAGCCAGTGATTCATTGTTCATATTCTTAAATTCTTTCCGCGACTCATAATTCAGGCGAATATCTTCAGGGCTCATTACTTCAGTGTTGCGGACAATTTCGGCAAAAATTTGTCCCAGCTAAAACATAATGGGTTGTAATAAAAAATGTAAGAATCATGATATAGTCCGTTTCAGCCCCAACTATAAAAAAGCTGGACCCAAAATTCAAAGTCCGAAGTTAGCATTCCGTTCGATCTGGCAAGTTAAGCAACGTTGATATCGTAGGTTCAACCCCGTTCCCTTGTGTCCAAATTCGTTAAAAAAATTTTGCATGAGTATTTTGCACGAGTATTTTTATGTGAGAAACATGTTGGTCAAGTTATTTTTTCAAAAAAATCTTATGAAAACATGATTTTTTTGAGGGCACTTATTCGAAATTTTTATTTTTTTTATTCGCATAACTCAAAATGAGGAACATTTTGAGCCCTATCTCGGCCAAATCACAGGCGAAAGACCTTGTCAAGTAAAGCCAATAACACATCAATCCGTATAAATACCATAGTCTTTTACCTGTTGCTGATTCAATACATTTGGATCCAAAGTATTTGGTAGATCAATCAGTTCCTGCTTGATCGTATCTTGCAAAGATTGTATTCCATAATTGAAGGATGCAGCATTCTGGCCATTCAAATGTGCCATAGAATTTAAAAAACTGCCCATTCCACGGTTACGCTTTACATATGGCTGTGTTGGTGTCTAATAAGAATAGATAATTTTTTCACAGCAGAGCAACTAATTACCTGTGCCTGCGCCAATAAATATTGGGAATAAATTTCATTGTCGTGTGAGCGCTTCAGATGAGTGCGCAAATTATTCGGTGACCGATCATCGGTCTTCCAATCACAATGTAAGCATATCACACTCCCAACGCCATCTGAAATATATATTATAAGCATCAATGAACATATGCGAAAGCCTGCCTACCAGAATCTCGCAAGTCTTTAAAGAATTGCCACACGGGATGAGTTTTCTAAAATACGATTATAATATAAATATAAAAGAATGAAAAAATTTTCTATTTCGATGATTTTAGTGTCAATGTTCTATCATCGTCCCCAACAACTTTTGCAATGGCGTTGAGGGTTTAAAATCTAACGTTTGCAAGATCGTCTGCATTCACACACACATTACACGTTTAATGTAGTAAGATAAAAAATAAAATACCTTGCGACCTGCACTTCTTGATATAGATCCACCATTCCCATTTTGATCAGCACCAGATGAAGTCGAAGGAGGTCCACTTATATCATCCTTACGAGTTGATAGATCCATGACAACAGATTTCGAATCATCATCAGAAGCAATGCTTAGTGTAGCTGTTCCAACCGGTGACGTAGATTGAGCATGTTGAGTCGATTCCTAAAAAAACTATTTTAGAAAAAACATGTTAGCATAAGTTGCGTGACCAGACCTCCAGGAATGGAGGGGGAGCCACCTCTTAAATTTGCCTTTGCCTGTTTTTGTCGGACTAAAACAAAAGAGGGCACTTATTCGAAATTCCCCCTCCATGTGGACCCATATAGAGGGGGCATTCCGAAAAAATTTTCCACCCATGGTGAGGTGATCGATTTACGAGGTTATTTCTGCAAAAAATTACTTTCAGGCATCAAATAAGAATTGAGTCATAGGAAAATGATTATCAAATTTTTTTAAATTGAAGGAAATTTAACAACTTAGTAATTTTTGTTGAATAACTTCGTTAATTTTTTAACGAAATCAATGGAAAAAACTGGTTTTCGAGTCCCAAATACGAAGTTGGTACCTAATTTTTGACCCGTTACGACGAAATTAGAGAGGGTGATACCTTCATGCCTTGCCCACATATGTCTAACGATCTTGTCCACCTATTGTAGATAGGTTAGTACCGATCATATATAGACAAGGGAAGTGGGAGAAAGCTACAAATGAGGAGATCCCTGCTGCCGATGAAATGATGGCGACCAAAAAAGTTCGACGGTGGTCTCTTATCTAGAGATGATATCCCTCATTGGCCGCCTCTGGCCATCCGATGAGATCCCCCCTAGTTTTTTGCCCGATGAGGGAGTAGATAGGAAGAAGAGGCTTCTCCCCACTTGTCACAATATGATACCGATAATTTAAGTAGAATCTACCTCACGCGTAGCTTGTTGCAGAAGGGATAATATTGTCGGATTCTTTGCCATAAAATCTTCCGAAACCATGCTCTGAGTTTCTGGATTTTCAATAATGTCCTGATTTGTATCATCGATTTGTAATTCAGAAGTGTCATCAGAGTCATTCGAATTTTCCATCTTCACAGATTTCAGCCTATTTTCTATAAAAGTTAATGTGAAAAAGAACAACATAAAAAATAACATACTTATTTCAACAAAACGGCTTTTTTGTATTTCAAAAGTGAGGTGCGTATTTTCTAACAAACTCATTCCTAAAAATAAATTTTTCGTCATATGAAAAACTTTTTTTCAATTAAACAGATTAAAATATAGAAATTCGCGCAAAAAAAGTATTCCAAAATATTGATTTTTTGTATGAAATATAATAATCCATTCATAAAAAAATTCGAAAAACTATTAAAAGAAAGATTTATGAGAATCGCCTCAGGCTTTGTAAAAAGATGACTCCGCTCTGTTTTTATGTATATCAATTTTCTAGTTTTTGGGTTTTAAGTTAAAACAAAAATTATGAAATTTTAATACAGAAAAATACAGGGTGAGCAAAAAATCATTTTTGCGTTTTTTTAGCGAAATTTTTTCAAAAATTTTTTTCAAAAATCATCTATAAAGGGTATTTTCATAAGAGAAATCGATTTCGCGTATCGAACAAACCTTGAAAACGCACCCCAGACTTGTTTTGCAAAAAAATAATTTCAATAACTTTTTGTCGATTCCTCGCATTTCACTAATCTTCTGTCGATTCCTCGCATAGAAAAACCCCTATATAGTTGGTTTCCAAACTTTTATTGAGTGGGGTCAGACTTTTTGCACATGTGAAATTAGTGGCGGCCCTAACACTTTTCAATAAATAAATATCATTTCCATGACCACAATTTCCTAAAAGATAATTGGCAATATTTTTCATTATTTGTGAGCAATTTCGACAAGAAGACCTTTATAAATTTTGGCTGTAAAAATGCTTTTTTAATGTCAAACACTGAATAATCGTTCAGATGTAAAAAAATATTTTTTTAAATTAACAAATATCGAAATTATTAAACCAAAAAATAAATGTATAAAGTTCAAACAAACTTTTTCAAACTATATAGATAGATAAGTTGAAAAAATGCTTTGATGGATATTGCAACAGGAATAGAAAATTGACGCAGTCAATCGACAACGGAGCATTTCTTACGACCCAATTTTGGAGGCTCAAAAAATTGAATTCGGGGCATTTCCGACATTTCTTCAAATTGTAAAATTCAACTGAAATTTATTTAACCTAGTTTGATGCAATTAGCCTATGTGGAATTAAAATAAGATGATATTTTTGTTTGCGCCTAAAAACACTTTTTTGCACATAAATCTCATTTTTTGATCGGATTCAATTTGTTGCATTAGAAAAACATTTTTTATGATCTAAAATTGCATATTGAGTACTCGAAAATGAGTTTTATTGAGTCTACAAATTCATGTTTAGAATACAAGGGAAGGAAAAGTTCTGACCTAGGCCACGGTTGGAAAAACATGGGGTGAAAACACAGATGAAAACCTATAAAAACGTGTTTTTTGGTTGCTAATATCATGTTACAAAAGGAATTTTTGCATTTTACACAGCCGTGTAAGCGGACGAAAGTCCTGACCCAGGCAGACAGTCCTGACATTGTCAAAAACGCTAAAAAGGTGTTTTCTCGTTGAGAATTGTCGAGAAAACAGGTTTTTGAAATGTCAAGACTTTTGTCTCTTGGGTCAGGACTTTTGTCCGCCTAGGTCAGAACTTTTGCCTCTCCCTGTATCAAAATTGTTGAAAAACTCTAAAAACGAATTTGTAGGACTCAATAAGAAGGATTTTCGAGTATTCAACATGCAATTTTAGATCATAAAATGTTTTTCTAATGCAAAAAATTGAATCCGATCAAAAAATAAGATATTTTAAATGCAAAAAATGACATTTAGGTGCAAAAAAATGAGATTTGGGTGCAAAAAAGTGTTTTTTAGATGCAAAAATACCATCCATTAAAATAACTAAAAATAGACACATTAAATAAAAATTCATGATTGTGTGTGTGTGTGCAAAATTAAGGAAGAGATTGCTTGAAAATTTTCAGAAACTTGCGAATCAGAAGATTTGTAACCTAAAAAATTCCGATGGTTTTTTGAGAACGCGAAAATTCGGGTCAAAAACAGATAAATTCTTTCATCTCCGAGAATGACACAAATTTGAAAAATATTTTGCAGCACATCCCCGGCAAACAAATTTTCATGCGTGTTTTCTTTTTGCATTGTTCCGAATTTCGACTGCGAATATAGATTGAAAAGTTTTCTTAAAGGACGATATCGTTATGAATTCTGACATATAAAACTAAAAGACACGATTTTTTATGTAAAAAAGTTTCTTGAATCATTCGTAACGATTTTCCAATTTTATAATGCCAAAACGCAATAAATTGCTTAGGCTTTTTTAAATTTTCCCATACAAAATTGCCTCGAAAAATGCATACGAAATTTGATAGTCGATATATTTTTAATAGATTACAATTACAAGGTGCTCAAAAAAACGGCATTTAGTCATTTTTGGCGAAAATTTTTTCTCCAAAATGACTCATTAGGGGTATTTTTATGCTAGAGATCGATTGCGCGCATCGAAAAAACCTTGAAAACGCCTCCCAGACCATGAAATATCCAATTTTCATATTTTCAAGTAGAAATTTCGGAGCTATTGTGAATCATGGGGTCATCCCAGGGTCAAAAATCAAAAAAAAATTTTTTAATGACATATTTTGGGATAGTTTCTAGTCAAAAAATCGATTGAAAACCTTTGTTTGGCTCTTAAAAATTGAACAATACGTATTTTTACCCATATACGTATTGTTCAATTTTTAAGAGTCAAACAAAGGTTTTCACGCTTCGGGAATGCGCGCAATCGATTTTTCGCATAAAATTACCCCTAAATATGTCATTTTTAAAAAATTTTAGTAAAAAAAATTTTTTTGATTTTTGACCCTGGGGTAAGACCCCCTGATCCACAATAGCCCCAGAATTCCTACCGAAAATAACTGAAAAAATAAGAAAATCGTATATTTCATGGCCTGGAGGCGTTTTCAAGGGTTTTCGATGCGCGAAATCGATTTCTCGTATAAAAATGAATGAGTCATTTTGAAGAAAAATTTTTTTTGGAAAATTTTCGCCAAAAAATGACCAAATGGTGGTTTTTTTGGAACATCGTGTATAGCCGGATTTAAAATGTTAGAAAATGATAATTTTTCCCATAAAATTATTGACAAATCACGTTTAAAAAATTAAACATTGAAAAATACAGGGTGTATCGAAAAAACCGTAATTTTAGCGATTTTTTCATGTTTTTTTTTCGATCCGAAAATTTTTTCAAAAATTCTAAAGATGACCCATATAGGGGTAATTTTATGCTGAAAATTCATCAAAACTGAAAAATTCGTCAAAAATTGAAAAATTCGTCTAGAATCGAAAAATTCGATTTTCTCATGTTTGTTTCAATTCGAAATTTTTTTCAAAAATCCTAAAAATGGCCCATATAGAGGTAATTTTATGCGGGAAATCGATTGCGCGCATTCCAGAAGCTTGAAAATGCTTCACGGATTCTGGAAAGTAAGTGTGTAAATTTGTATTTTTAGCTTTTATATACACACTTACTGAATCAAGATCTGGAAGCATTTTCAAGCTTCGGGAATGCGCGCAATCGATTTCCCGCATTAAATTACCCCTATATGGGTCATTTTTAGAATTTTTGAAGAAAAAATTCATATCGAAAAACCATGAAAAAATCGCCAATATTCCAGTTTTTTATACACCCTGTATTTTTTGCAAATTAAAAATCCAGTCAAAAACTCAACATGGAAACGCCGTAAAATTTGATGGCCTTTTAGTCCACCATTAATATACGAATGCCTGATTTGAAGCCAAGGACATTTTTTCGTTCGTGCGAAAAATGGTGCTTAAAAATATTTCGGGTTAAAAATATCTCTCACTTCCTCCATTTCAACATAAATTCCAGCCATTTTATAATCACACATAAAGCGGATGAGAATGAAAATTGTGGTTTTGACGTAGAAAAAACTTTTTTCTTTTTATGGACTCGTGACTTTGAAATATGTGCAGTAAAAAAATTTAGTATAGGAAAGGCCAGTTTTTCGGAAAGTGAATATTTGCAATAGAGGCCGGCGAAAAATACTATTTGTTTGTGACCGCCTAGTTTTGGGGTAGGCTCTCGCAGGTTTTCATCGGATAAGAAAGGGGACGCTGAGCCGGACGAGGCCAAAGCGTAGTTTTCTTTTTGCATTCGACAGAACGTAAATAGTATTTTTTCAATTTTTTCGGCCGAAGAGGAGGCGTCGCCCGACGAAAAAATGGCGTTTCGGACTTTAAAAAAATATTGATTGTCAAAAGAAAGCCGAACGAAAAAATTGAAAAATGTAATGCAAGGAAATTAGAAAAAAAAAGATTTTTCGACTAGGATGAAGAGGAATTTTCTCTCAAAGCAAAGAATAAAAAATCTTCAAATAAAGGAATTCGATTTTTGAGCAAAATTCGATTTTCAGTAAAATTGCGTTTCGGACTTTAAAAAAATATTGATTATCAAAAAAAAGCCGAACGAAGAAAAAATTGAAAAATGTAATGCAAGGAAATTTGAAAAAAATTTTTCGACTAGATGAAGAGGAAATTTTCTCTTTCGCAAAGAATAAAAATCTTCGAGAAAAAGCAAAATGTAGTTTTTCGAAGTTTCACACTCCGACAAAATCGCTTAACAAAATTCAAAACTACTCAGATTTTGACGTCCTCGACCTCTAATGACCGTTCATTTGTCAATGGACAAGCACTCAAAAGACAACGAGCTCTATCGACCAACAAGTTCTGAAAGATTTTTGTGTGAAAAAATTATAGCAAGCAGTTTTCATTAAAAAAGTATTGGGTTGTTCAGAAAGTTCCCGAATTTTTTACATGAATTTTAACCTGAAAATTATTTTCCTAAAAAAGTTAATTTTATGCGGGGAATCGATTGCATTCCCGAAGCGTGAAAACGCAGTTTTGACCCTGATTCAGGGAAAGAAGTAGGTGTATTGAAGCGACAAATCGAATTTTTGCTCAAAAATCGAGGGTCGGGAAACGTTTTCACACATCCTTTTAAAATTTTATGCTTCATAACCAATCGTTTCAATAAACACGATTTTATTGATCAGGCAAATTTACATTTTTTGACATGCTTGAACGCATTCTTAGCCATATTCGAAATTTTTGTGAATAGAATATTATATTTATTTAAAAAGCTATGGTACAAATAGAAATCTAACTAAAACATGTTTTACAGGCCAAGAGAAAAAAATAAACATCTTTCTGCAATTTGTACTATACATTGAACATTTTACAATTAGCATATCCATCAGTTTTTATATTATCGTACGTTGTTACCATAACACCTGGGAAATCCAGCATATCTGAGAATCTCAGGTATGACGGTAACATTATAGGAAAATATGTGTTTCATAAAAAAAGTACGATAGTATATCAAATTTACAAATTATTTACAACAAGGTATATGTAACACAAACACGGTAAAGAGGAGCATTTTGAAGACTGACAATGTTTAAGACTAGGAGAGATACAATAATCAACTCGAACACATAACTGAATTTTTATCTATTTGTTTCATTAGTATATTCACTATATTGGAACCATCTCAACATCATTCGAATTACCATTTAATGATTGTGCATATGCCATAGAATCTTCGGGATTTCCACCATTTTGCCTAAAATGGTCAGTTTTAAAAATACATATACAGGGTGGTGCACAAAAAACCAGACACTTAAAAAATTTTTTTAATTATTTTTTCGACGGTCTTCAATCGAAACTTCAAACGTTTTCATTTTTTCGACTTATTTCTCTTTTTTTTGCTATTTTTGAACTTTACGGTGAAATATATGGGGTTTTAAGCAATAAAAATGAAAGAATTCCGCCCTGCTATCATTCGAGTGCATGAAAATGGACATTCTGTCAGGGAAATTGCAGAGATTCTCAGTGTTCCTAAGTCTACAGTTTATGATGATATTAAACGCTTTGAAGAAACAGGACTAAATGCAGTTCGTGCAGGACGAGGTAAAACATCGAAAGTCAGGGCTGAAGAAAACACCAGAAAAGTTGCAAGATTGATCCAAAAGATCCTTCAAGCAAAGTCAATTATTCACGAAAACTTGCCAAAAAATCGGAATTTCTTGTCGATCTGCTCAGTGAATTATTTGAAAAGATCTCGTTTTAAAGTCTTACAAGACTAATGAAGCTAAGCATCATAAAGACATCGAATCTTTAAAACGTGCCCTGATTCAGGCGTGGGATGAAATTTCGCCAGTAATCTTAGCAAAGATCGTAGATAACTTTTTGAGGAGGCGCTTGAATGAGCCATCGGGAGGCTGAAACGGATGTCAACTCGACTTTTTTGTGAATTTTTGAAATACGGGAGTAAATTATTGAACACCCTGTACATATATATTTGAATGCAATCCTTGAGTTCCCTCTGTTTAAATACGAAAAATTTTGGTTTAAAAAACACACCACCTACATTTTAAAAATACTTACCATATTTCAATATTTCGGAGAACCAACTTTGCAAGATCTCGGACACGAGCTGGCGAACTTTCATCATAAACAACCAGTTCAAGCAGTCCAATTCCACCCTCTTCACAAACATAACGGCAGTATTTAGCTCCATCTGTAGTAGTTAGATTGGCAAGAGCCCAAACGGCCCAATGTTGGCTACCCGATGACTCAAACATTGGAATTAGACGAAGAATCGGCTTAAACGAGCGATAGTTGATATAACGTCGAGCTGTGAGGTCCCAAGTTTTGGTAGCCTAAAATGTGAGCACTCGTGTTAATTAGCAAAAGGACAGGAAGAAGCTACCTCAATAATTTCTTTCATAACTTTATCTCGGGAAATGTTCACTTGGGATTTCCAGGCTTCATCTCCATCGCTGACCAAATGAGCCAAGACTCCGGCACTGTTATAACTTATTTCAATACCGTCAGAAATATTGCGTAATAGCGATCTAAAACGAATTGGATGAGATTTTTTATATGGGCAAAAATGAAGATATAAAATTCTTGAAATTAAAAAAATATTTACCTTATTTATTTATCTATGGAAAAACAAATAAACATCAAGTACCGGGGGTCGAGAGCTCTGCGCTCGGGGAGAGGGTGAACTCTCGAGCGACGCTCCCCGTTAAAAATGTATTAGTTGAGTAATGAGTAATCACCCATTGGGTGATGGATGGTGGTAGATGATGGCACTTTTTCGCCCCCTCGTGCAGACACACATTACACGTTTAATGTAGTAGAAAATTTTGAATCTCAAAAACATACGAAAATATATTTATGTATTCATCATGCATAAGTTGTCCACGAAGAGTTTCAACCTCGGCAATATTCCCAATCAATCCCATCATATTTCGAACCAGTTCAGTCTCATTTGGAAATTGGGCATAGCAGACTTGGAAGAGTCTCAATCCTTCATGGCGGAGAAAACGCTCACAATTTACAGGGGTTTCATCTAAAATCCGAATATTAAACATTATGGAATAAAAACCAGTGGCGTAGCCAGACCTCATCCCCAATGAATGGAGCAGGAACCATCAAAAGTCATAAGGCGGTGTACAGAGTGAGCAAAAAAATGTACTTTTGCGTTTTTTGGTGAAAAATTTTCAAAAATCAAATATAATGGGTATTTTAATAAGTTTTTTGAAAAATTTTCACCAAAAAACGCAAAAGTACAGTTTTCTTGCTCACCCTGTAATTTTTGGCCGAAATACGTCCGAAAAAAACATAAGGAAGTCATTAGGAAAAAATTTTGCCATGTTTGGAGGTGGGGACCATCCTGCCCCCAATCTACTAGACTGAAATAAACTCACCAGTAATATTCCATAGAAAACTCCAGCCAACTTCCATAACATCATCACAATGACCAGAAGCATGCTTTCGTCGGATTTGATCCAATATGATCTAAAGCTTATATATAACATTAACTAACTCAAAAATTATCTTGCCTCAATAGCACCAATATCACCGACTTGCAACTTTTGATCGCCTTCCACATGACAAGCCATAGAATTCAACAAGAAAACCACAATTCTTTGGGTTAGATTATCAGCATTATGCGCCTGTAGAACATTCACCAAAAGTTTTGCCACTCTTGCATAGTCGAATACAATGTCTTGGGGGATCTCAAACTGGCATAAAGAAAGAGCACTAAAAAAATAGCAAATTAAACGGTCGTTTGATGTTTCGAAACTTGACATTTCGAAATGTTTTTATATGTTTTTGAGGATTTCTCCGGAAATACAAAGCCAATTTTGATAGTTTTTGATGTCATTAAAAAGCTGGATTTCGTAGCAATCGAATGACACCAAAATCATGTCATAACTGATTGAAGAGTTATTGCATAATTTTTTTTTTAATGTTGAAAAAACTGGCATTTTGTACTAATTATGCAATAACTCCTCAACAAGAAATAATTATGGCATGATTTTGGTGTCATTCAATTGCTACGAAATCCAGCTTTCTAACGACACCAAAAACTATCAGGATTGGCTTTGTATTTCCGGAGAAATCCTCAATAGAATAGAAAAATGTTTCAAAATTTCAAGTTTCGAAACATCAAACGACCAATTAAACAATCCTCCTCTTTTATCAAATCTTACCAATTTCTGACCATGACTTGCTCTTCCATATGTGTTTCCATACCTAAATAGGTCATTGTAAAGATAATACAATCAATAAATATACCATCAAGAAGAGCTCGTATAACTTCTCTTTTCGTGTCTCTATTCATCTTCACATTGCGGATAATATAAAACATCGATGCACTTCCGGCAATTTGAAGAGTGCTGTTTTCAATATGTAATCGAAGAGCATCCAACACCAAATGTAAAGCATCCACATGGTGTTTCTTTAAAAAAATATTGTAAATTAAACAAATAAACTCAATATAAGTAGTGATCGGAAATTTAATAATCACAATCGATCAAAACTGCATGTTTTTACTCTATTACGGTCAAAAACTCGCTCGGATTTCGATGAGGTCCCTTAGATCTACAAGTAGATCCCTCAATTTTGATCTTTTTTCAAATCTATACCCCCAGTTTTGATAAAATTTTGATCATTTTTGAAAAAAATTTTGTTGAAAAAACGATCCAAATTTGATCAAAACTGGGGTTTAAAACCCCAGTCAAGATACCACATATGATTTTCAATTTTTTGAAAGTATCATTTTTTAACCAATCTTACCAAATTATCTCCAAATCTATACAATTGATAGCTTTCATTGAGCACAGATTGCATAATTTTAGGTCGCTGTTTATATACTTGCAAAGCAAGCAAAAGTTGCTGTTCACCACTATCACCACATACCTTAAAAAAAGAATATGAAAAGCAAAAACAAAAATAAAAAAGTTTACATATTCAGCAGGGATTTGACGAAAATTTGACGCGTTATCACAATTGAATATACCCAAGAACTTCAGCTGTCTACGTAAACAACACAAGCCAGGAATGTCCGATAAAATTGTACCGGTCCTGAAAAAAAACTTTTATAGATTATACCCAGCGTCGTAATTTTTGCCCAAATTTGGGCACTAGGATTAGTAATGTTCAAAGTGATAAATGAGAGGGTAAGTGTGGCTTAATGTGATAACATTATCACTGTGATAACAGTAATAACGATTTTTGTAATAATTTTATCACTAGTGGTAACGATTTTTGTGATAACGTTATCACACCATGTTATAACGTTATCACCCCATGTGATAACGTTATCACATGGGATGATAACCCATTTTTTCCTCTGCTAAACTAGCTCTAAAAAGCACAACTCTATTTGGCATCGAGTGTAAAAGAATCAAAGTAAAATTCAGACAGCACTTACCCCTTATAAGGTCGATCATTTTCACTCGGTGCAGCAGTCAAATTAGTACCGGAAATATCAAGATATTGCAAGTTCTGCAAAGAAGTCGCAATTGAATGAAGAGCAGTAACTGGCTTTGGGTAAACTCCCGTTTCACGATTGCTTTGCGAAATATCCAAATGTCTAAAAAATTGTACATTGAGCTTTCTGCTAAAGCTTAAAGACGAACTTACATTAAATTTTCAAGAGAAACTATTGTATCGAGTGCACTGAAAAAGAGTCATGTATAAAAATCATTGATACAAAAAAGTTATTATCCTACCGATAAATATCTGGGCAATCATAAAGAATCAAAGAAGTGAGAGTGGTTAGAGGGTGTAAACATCTGAGATTTTCTAACGACTGCCATTCTGACAAATCCAACGTCCTAACATTACTTAATTGATTCAAATTTCTAAGTAGGAAGTCGTTCGGTGTTTCATCTTCTACATCATATTGAAGGCCCTAAATTGCATAAGATTTAAAAATGTGTCGTGACCAGACAGAATAGGTGGTAGAAAAATTTTCCAAAAAAGTATCAAAACTCCTTTCCCCCAACCTGAACCCCCCCCCTCAAATATGGAAAAATTCCGGCGCTGCATAAGTCTCCTTATGTTTTTTCTTAACAATTTTTTGTCAAAAAATATTTGTTTATAAGCTAAAAATGCTCAGAAAATTACGATTTTTGGCGAAAAGTAATGAATTTTGATTAAAAACTGGAAAATTTTAGACATTTTTCAGCTACACCACTGGAAATCATATAAAGAAAAAACCTACCCTTAACAAACACAAATGTGATAAATTAGGGGCAAATGAAACAAAGTCGGGGATTTCTTCGTCTTCTTGATCTTCAACAGCCGAAATAACCAATTTTTCACTCGTCGACGCGGAATCATCGTCGGAAATATTGATTTCAAGCGAGTCTCGTAGATCTCCTTCACTCACAACAGGGAGTGCAAAATTTGTATAGCGAACAGATGGTCTTCGGACGTAACGCTTTGTTGTTGGAACACGTAAGATTTCGGCCGAGGTTAACGTGAAAGATTTTNGACGCGGAATCATCGTCGGAAATATTGATTTCAAGCGAGTCTCGTAGATCTCCTTCACTCACAACAGGGAGTGCAAAATTTGTATAGCGAACAGATGGTCTTCGGACGTAACGCTTTGTTGTTGGAACACGTAAGATTTCGGCCGAGGTTAACGTGAAAGATTTTAATGCTGGCAAAGTGACCATGTCATCCGAAAGAAGGTAGTTTATACCATAACTGCTGAGGCCCTAAACTTTCTCGTTTACAAGGAACATGCACGAAGTGGCGTTTGAATTTTTCAAAAAGTCCTATTTATTCTGAAAGAGAATACCATATAACCCTTTAGAAATAACAAAATTAGCTGCTATAACTCTAATCCTGAGGAGATAAAAAATTTTAAGAAAAGGCAAAAAAATTTAGCTGGTAAGGGTAATCGAACCCTGAACTGTCAGAACATAGTCCTACAGCAAATCCACTAAGTCATCCTGCCCTTTGATTGAAGGGATCATTTTTTACTTATATAGTAATGCATATTTTTTATCTTCTCAGGGTTAGAGTTATAGCAGGTAATTTTGTTATTTCTAAAGGGTTATCAGGTATGCTCTTTCAGAATGTATAGGACTTTTTGAAAAATTCATGCGTCATTTCGTACATGTCCCTTGTTAGACTCGAAGACACCATAAAACCCCTCTAGGAGTTTTACTTACCGTAGTTTCACTCAAATTTAAATGCTGAAGCGTATTAGCTTGTGCTCTAAGTAGAAATGACAAAAGCCTATCGCTGACCATAACTCCTGTCAAGTCTATGGAAGTCAATGGATAATTGAGTTGCTTTACATGAAAGGCTAATGTATCATGGCTGAAGTCGAAAATGTGCTAAAAAGCTCAATTTCAACAAGAACATAAAATGGTTCTCCCCTTTTATATTTCAATTTAAAAAACAAATACAGCATTTTTCTTAGCTCAACGAGACAAATAAAATAACACCAACATCGTCCATTCTGAAAACTTTTCGTAACCCAACTCGGTAATCCAAAATGGATGATGTTGGTGTCATTTTATTCGTCTCAAAAATTGAAATTGAAAAATGCTGTACTTGCTTTTTAAGTTGAATTTTAAAATTTTTTAAAAAATAGTTTCGAATTGTAAGGGAACCACATAAAACCACAAAATCTCACATCACGTTGATTCCATTTTCGACGCAAGGCATCAAAAATTGCTTGAGAAACTTGTCTTGGTAAATCTGGTGGTAGGTGTGAAAATACATCGGAATCCCATGAAATCACGGAATTATTGGATTTTCTATAAGCTTCATAACCCAGCAGGCTAATCTGTTCGGCAAAAACGTCGGCAGTCAACTCTACAAGTCGGGGTGCCATTAATGGCCGATCTGGCATTCCATTAGGCATTTTTGAAAATATTTCTAAAAGCCAAAGGTTAAAAATTGCAGAAAAGGTTCAACAATTTTCACATTTTATTAAATAAAAAGCAAAAACCAGTGTTATAATGAATGAAATTTGCTAAAGGGCCGAATGTTTTTCACGTGATGTAGCAACACATAGACGGATCTAGTTCGTTAAATCAATGCCAAAGCACAGAATGCTATAATGGACAACAAACGTTCGTTTCGAGAAATAAACAACTTTTGAGGTTCAAATTATTGCTTATTGTAGTATAAGCAAACAAATTTCAAAAATATTCGAGAAAAAATCTAATAATATCCACTACTCCAAATAAATATAACTCCATCATGGATTTTTAGAGTTCCGAGCTCTATAGTATGAAACAAGCATCGGGAACTTTTTTAAACATAAAGTACAGGTTGTTCCAAAAAAAAAAATCGCCATTTGGTCAATTTTTGGATAAATTTTTTTACAAAAATTCCTTACGATTACAGAACAATACCCTTATGACAATTTGCTTACAATGGAAATGTCTTTACGGAATTTCCTTACGACAATTTGCTTACAAAAATACACCTGTTATGCTGGGAATTGTCAGCATAACAGGTGTAATGTAAGCAAATTGTCGTAAGAAATTCCGTAAGAACATTTCCATTGTAAGCAAACTGTCGTAAAGGCGTTGTTCTGTAAGCGTAAGTAAACTCCTAGCGCCGATTTTTCGAAAATTTTTTTCCAAATCGGCTAATTTTTTTGTATCCCGGGTTTTCTTTGTTATGGGGAAACGAATATAAAGGAATTTTTTGATTTTGACCATGGGAAAGTGGAGAAAATAGATTGTTGTGAAAAGTCCATCCGCAATTTTTTATATCGTTGTGAAAAATCCACGAGCCAGCCATTCATATTATAGAGACCGGAACTCAAAAAATCCATGGAGTTATATTTATTTGGAGCAGTGTACTTGCAACGTATTATTCTACTTTTATTTCTCAATAAAGAATAAACAGTTAAACAAATGCAAATTAAAGGAACAGTCTATTCGAAAAGTTGCCAAAATCTGTACATATTCGGAAAGTTCATGAAAAATGGAACATTTTTTGTTTTTCAACACTCTCTGGATCGTTTTAGGTTTTGAGATAATTGCGTGCGAAGTTTAGATTATTTATTACAACGAAAACATGTACACAGATCTCAAATGCTTGATTATAAAAATCTGTTTATTGACAAGAAAATAATTTGAATAGAGCATTTAGGAAAAAGTAAATGTATTTTTCTCAGCTCAATGAGACGAATAAAATGGCACCAAAAATTATTCAATTTGAAAATCGTTTTGGGTTATTGAAACGAAAATATTTGAAAATTTCGTTTCAATAACCCAAAATGATTTTCAAATTGAATAATTTTTGGTGCCATTTTATTCGCCTCATCAAGCTGACAACTATACTTTTTCCTAAATGCTCAAGAAGTTCAAATTATTTTCTTATCAACAAACAAATTTTGGTTGAATCAGGGATTTGAGATCTGTGTACATGTTTTCTTTGTAATAAATAATCTAAACTTCACAAGCAAAAACTACAACGATTCAGAGGGGTGCCATAAAAACAAAAAATGCTCTATTTTTCACGAACTTTCCGAATATATACAAATTATGGCAACTTTTTTCCGAATGAACTGGTCCGTTTAGACCCACTCAAAGGGGTGCCAAGTCTGCTAATTATTCAGAAAAGTGCTGATTTTGAGATATCAAATCTGACAAAATCTGATTTTTGAGATGCGAAATTTTTGTCAAATTATAAGAAATATAATGAAAAATTAGCATTTTGCTCCCTAAAATCGGATTTGAAGTCAGATTTGCTGATTTTGAAAAAATTTTTATCATCTCTGCCCACTCATTTAAAAAAGCAGTGAAAAGAGCTGGATAAAATAGTTTTTCAACAATTTAGACTTTCACATTTCAGCTTTATAATAAAGGGCTTGTCAACCACGTAAAATTTCCAACGTCTTACAACTGCCACCGTGGAAAATTGACAAAATAGAAAAGCGAGAATATTAACTCAATGGGACAATAATTTTTAAGTAGTTTTTCGCGGTGGCAATCGTTGACAAGCCATCATAAAAAATAACTACTTTTAATAAAGATTACGCTTAAGGCAAAGTTAAAAATCTAAAATTTTGGCAGCGGAAAATTAAAGTACAGGGTGTTCTGAAAACGCCATCTGGTAATTTTTTGGCAAAAATATCCCTAATGAGTCATTTTAGGAGAAAAATTTGCCAAAAATGACCAAATTGCGATTTTTTGGAACACCCTGTATGCACTTATGTAGGAAATATGAATTAAACCGTAGAATATCGAGATATAATACACCGGATACTTTAGAAAAAGACTACAATTATGAACGAGCAAATTGAGTATATACATTTATGAGTACAATTAATGAACATAGAACTATAGGTCCGATGATAGCGCCTTGAAGTCCAAGCCAATACATGCCGCCAATAACTGCTAGTCCAGTCACGTATGGATGGCTCCCTCTGAAAAATCCATCTGTAAATACTCTTACTTTCCCCTTCCGTAAGTATTATAGTTGATTTTTTTCATGAGCAACACGAGCAATTTGATTAACTTTTCGAAGAAATTTTTGGAATTTTGACTGCAGGAAAGATCGAATCGGCAAATTTTGAATTTTCTAATGCTTGATCAGTCGTTTCAATATCGCTGACCCTGAGTCAACCAAATTGCTCATGAACAAAATTCGATTATAATAGATATGGAAAATTTGCCCAAAGAAACTTACTTTAATTCAATATAAAATGCTGCATCAGCAAAAGTCAATGGAGCAAAACTAGATAAAGCGAAGATAATTGCAGCGGCAGTTTCACCGCGCACTAAATATAGCTCAAACACTCCAATGATTGCCACAATATATGGAGGCATTAATGGAATTGCGGCAAAAACGGCAGCAAAAACTATAATAATTTAGAAATAATTCGAGGGTTAAGCCTTACTTGATGGTATAAAAACGACATTCAAATCAAACAACGAATGCACAAAATATGTGTACAGTCCATAAAAGATTGACATTTTTGCCGATAATACGAATACACCACTAAAATATCTTAATGTGTTACTCGAACTTTTATACCAAACTGTTATTAGCACTAGTGTACCTTAGGCAATTTTTATTTACATTTTTTGGATTTGGATGAAGTTTTCACCTAGTTCCTCTCCTATAATTACGAATCTTCCAGACCCCTTAACGTTAAATCACTGCTCAAATCCACTATTTTGTTTTGTACTAAGCGGCCGCCCCTCCCGAAATTGAAAAAAATTTTCTAAATGGTCCCAAAAATTTTGAATATTTTCAAAAATCATAATGGTCCCCCATTTAATTTTTCCACAAATTAGCCTTTTTCACCAAAATTATCCAAATTTTCAACAAAAATTTAGCATTTTTTCATCAAAAATCATCAGTATTTTCAGCTTAAAAACGATCATTTTTCAAACAACTTTTCGCCTGGCGATCAAAAAACANTATCCAAATTTTCAACAAAAATTTAGCATTTTTTCATCAAAAATCATCAGTATTTTCAGCTTAAAAACGATCATTTTTCAAACAACTTTTCGCCTGGCGATCAAAAAACAGAAAATTGATTTCCACTCGCCCCCTTGAAATTGAATCCTGAATACACTAATTGGGGGAGGGTACATGTACCTCCCAGGCCAAAAGTTCAACATTTGATGAATTTTTCAATTCTTAACGAATATGTTTTTGACCAAAATATTGTATCCCTCCTCCATGAAACAAATTCTGGATACGGAACTGCAAAAAAGTGTACCTAATAGCATTTTCTACAGCTCCAGTTATATCAGTCCTTCTAGACTCATCTGAATCTTGGGTAAAGCTTTCGGAAAATCGGCTAAGCCAGAAAAGTGGAAGCCATTGATCATTGCTACTTGCCAACAGATAATAAACCATTGTTAAAAACACAACCTAAAAAAAGTAGAATCATGCGCCATTCGAATCATTTTAATAACAAACCGTTTCAATAACAGAGTTCAAAATATCAAAACCGAATCCCAAGATAAACCCTAAAATGGCAAAGAGGACCGATGAAAGTACAGAGATGTTCACTGCTACAACCGACCATAATGAGCGCAAAATCTAAAAAACAATTACTCTATAGTCACGTTTCACCCAATTAAACTAAAAAGTCAAACAGTTTGTATGTTGCAGTGTGTTAACTGTCCGATCTGACAAGTTAAGCAACGTTGGGCGCGCGAGTTCGATCCCGTTTGGGATCAAAATTCGAAAAAACGCGAATTTCAAAATTTTTTTGACACTCGGAATGAGTCTGATTTATCAGAAATGTTCTGATTTTGAGCAGTATAATCTAGTGAAAACCTAATTTTTGAGTCGAAAATCTGAAATTTGGACAAATTTTTCTGATTTCCATTTTTTTCATTCCAAGCCCTGCATTACACCCTAAAATAAACCATAAAAATTTGTGTCTATTATTTTCCTTAAAATTAATGTTTAAGTGCCAAAATTTTGTGATTTTATGATTTAGACAACTTCAAAAAATTGCACAATTTGGTACTTAAACATAAATTTCAAGGAAATAGGCAAAAAATTTTATGGTTTATTTTAGAGTGTAGAGACAAAAAAACTTTGAAATTCGCGTTTTTCCGAGTTTCGACTCCAAACGGGGATCGAACCTGCGCGTGCCCAATGTTGCTTAACTTGCCAGATCGGACGGCTAGCACGTTGCAACACACGAAATGTTTGACCAAACATTTTAATTTGAATGAAACGGACTATAAAGTTGTGTACGCTTAAGGCTTACCGTAAGTACGGTTTCAATATTCTCCTGGACGATTTGGGTCACCTCGATACGCAATGCATTCACATTTACGGTTGAGATAAAATGAGTTAGCCAACCATCTCCATTTTCACTAGCCAAGGCATTTTCACTTGCATTATAAATAGCATTCTTGTTCCTTTCTTCCCAGAGTCGGTAAAGGTTGTCTATCAACTGAAATATTGCATAAATTAAAAAAAATTTAAAAATATTAAAGGGGATAAACTTTGCAGCAGCCTCTCTGAAAAAAAATTTTTTTTGAATTTTTGCAAAATGACTTTTCTAGGGTAATTTTATGCGAAAAATCGATTGCGCGCATTCCTGAAGCTTGGAAATGCTTTCCTAATTCAGAAAAATGAGTGATTATTGAGGCGAAAGTATAAACATTTTGGATTTTTCTTCTAAAATTTTTTTTTCGGAGATGCTGCTGCAAAGTTTATCCCCTTTTAACAATAATTTTTACAATTTGAGCTTGCTTTTCTAACTGGTCAGCACGGACTCCGTCCTTTGGGTCTGCTAAAGAACGAATGTTCGAACTCAACCAAACTCTTCCTTGTTGATAAGCTTGTTCCACGTAATTATCCACGTCAATTTCTTTCATTTGATCTTCAGTAAAGTTTGAAACATATTTAAACCAATCCGGATTTGAACTGACGACATTACCTAAAATTAACGTACTGAATCAGTAAGAAATTTAGTACTAGTTTTCTTTAGTGGGCCCACCCCAAAAAGTACTTACTTTTTGTGTAGCCCTGCTATAAGGAAATTTTTGTGGCGGGCCCATTAAAGGTGGTGCAAATTAGGGCCCTTTCTCAAAGCAAACTAGTACTAAACATTTTTCTTAGAATTTTTTCTTATTAAGAATTATACTACACCACACATGAATTAAATAAAAATACCTCCAAGTTTAACCAAATGAGCTACTTCGCTGTGTAATTGAAAAGCCATAAAGAATGCCATAAACAAAGTACCAAGCGCAAGAAATGTCATAACAGAGATAGATGAAATCAAGTCAATGTTTTTGGTTAAACCACTCACAAACTAAAATAAATCTAATTTTCGAAAATAACGATAAATGAAATTTCTCTTAATGGTTTCAATTTTAAAACAGACTTGAAGAAAGACAATACTTACAAAAATAGAGTTAGCGCCGATTTGGCAAGTTAAGGGACGTTGAGAGAATTCTTTTGGCCATAACTTTTTATAGAAACATTATTTTTATATGCCATCTTTTACAAAACATATACAAAATTTTATAGAGAATATTTTTGCCAAAAAACTACCGAAAATCTCGAAATTTTCGGGATCAGTTAGATATCTTTTATGGTAGTTCGAAGCAAGGTAGTTTCTTGACAAAAATATTCTCCATATATGGCTGCGGCTAGGGTAGGATTTACCCCCACACCTCAAAATGACACAGGACCGCTTTAAATCGGTTGAAAACGGCTCAAAAACGATTAAAAAAAACCATCCCAAAAATAGAACCGACTTATTTTTCGCTATTTTTGGGGTACCTCAAAAATGGCCTGAGATCTAAAAAATTTGTAGTAAGTAGTAAAAATACTTTATTCGGTTTTAGCTTAGGCCTTAGGTTTAGGCCTTGGGCTTAGACCCTAGGCTTAAGCCTGGGTACCCCAAAAATAGCAAAAAACAAGTCGGTTCCATTTTTGGGGTGGTTTATCATCGTTTTCAACCGATTTAAAGCAATCTCATGTCATTTTGAGGTGTGGGTAAATCCTATATTCTATAAAAAGTTACGGCCAAAAGAATTCTCTCAACACCCCTCTTAACTTGCCAGATCGGCGCCAACTCTACTTACAAGACGATCACTCGTAAATAGCAAGTGAATAAACTTGCGAAGTGGGCCAGGAACAACAATGTTGATCATCTTATAGAAGTTAACGCGTATGTGTTCATAAACACTAAGAAAAAGAGAGCCCAGAGATTCCTTAACATTCAATGTATGAACTAAAAAATAGTCTCATTTCAAATTTCAACAATTAAAAAGCCTACATATTAAGCGAAGAATGGCAAAAAATAGAGGAAGGAATATCAATACCAGCATAAAATCATGGCGAGCCAAAAATAAAAGTAAACAAAGAGCACTAATAATTCGAATATGTGCATCACCAGACAAAGCCGTATCAAGTCGAGCTTCTGACTTCAACTCAAATTTTTGAGCTGGCACACCTAAATTGTTTCACAAAAAAACTTGAAAATGTTAGGTTTTGTAGAGCTACTTCGGCTCTTATACCCAGGAATGCCAAAAACGTTTGTTTCAAAATAAGCAAATCTGACTTCAAAAATCAGATTTTAGGAGAAAAATCAGCAAAATGATAATTTTCCATTATATTTCTTATAAATTTGACAAAATTTCGTATCACAAAAAAAAGATTTGATAAAGCATTCTTGATGCGGTTTTTTACACTATAGGGTTTTTAATAGCACAGATTTCGATTCTAAAACGTATTTGGGGTGGTTTTCTTATGAAACTTTCAAGCTCTGAAAATACGTGACGGTCCCTACTCTTAAGGGTAATTTTATGCGGGAAACACGTTGGTAATGTTACTTTTGCGTAAAAACACTTCCATGTCTTAAAAAATCAAATTTTTCGACAAAGAAAGTGCATATTTCGAAAAAGCTAATATACACAAATTCGATTTTCTAAAAACTGAAAGCATTTACGCAAAAATAATGTCACCAACGTGTTTCCCGCATAAAATTACTCCTCATAGGATAATTTTTGAGAAAATTTCGAAAAATAAATTTTTCGATTTTAGATCACGTTCAATGGGGCATAAGAGCCGAAGTAGCTCCGGTTTTCGAATTTACTTGCAATTCCTTCGTGAGCATTTTCGGCTTCACCATTGCCACCTTCGGCCTCACCATTTCCATCTTCTTCAATATCAGCGCCGATGATTTTGGCAGAAATAAGGGCTAGAACGATACATGAACATAAGAAAACAAGCACCCGAAAAACACCAAACAATTCTGATATATAGGCCAACAGTAATATCCTAAAAAATAATTTATTTAATGCTTAAAGAGGGAGGACCGATTAAGGCAAGTTATCGCAAAAAAAATTTTTTCGATAAACGTAAAAATTTTCGAAGCGATGAAAAAAATACTGTTTTCGAGGGAAAATCGAAAACATTTTTTGGCCATTTTTAGGTGTTTTTTGGACTTTGTAAAACACCTAAAAGTCGCCAAAAAAAACTATTTATACTACTCACCAAATAGGAATAGAGAGCGAGCGAGCAAACTTTTTGTGAATTGTTTGTCTATCTTGCACATAAATCCACGCTCCATAAGCTAATGTATATAAAAGAAATATAGGAAGAAACTGAAAAATATGTAGAAAATCTTTAAAATATCTAACGTACCCATTTCTGAATGAAAAATGCAATTAGTCCATCAACAACTTCATAAATTTTTCCAATCATGGATAATAGAGTCAACAGAGTGCTTTTATAGCTGAGAATCTTTATAATCAAAAAAGCAATCAATGAATATACGCCAATAGCACTAAATGCAATATTCATTAGATTATCAGAAAAGTCACAAAAGCGTTCATAAGGCCAAAGTGTAAGTCCTATAACAAGCGGTGTGTTCGTTTCATCCAAATTATTTAGCCATCCTAAATAGTTTTCATAAACAACAGCAGCAAAATTAGACTAACCTTTAAGAGCCGAACTCAGTCGACGTTTAATAGGAAATAAAACAGTACCAATCAATACAGCCCAAAGAATAGGAGTAAGAAACATATGCATCATATTATAAACAGCGTATAATCCAGCCAGACAAACTCCAACCTAAATTTTAAGACAATCACATATGAAGACAATGATAAATGGGGTGGGGGGGGGCAACTTAAAAATGTCAAGGGAAAATTAGAGCTTAGTCATAATTTATTTCCATTAAACTAAAGCCTCTAAGTTTGGGAAAGAGTCAACTATCAAGCTAGATCAAATTTAAAAATAAAGATTTTTTAAAGTTTTACTCAAGGGTGCCAAGTCTGCTGATTCTTCAGAAAGTGTTGATTTTGAGATGCCAAATCTGATTTTTGAGATGCGAAATTTTGTCAAATTTATGAGAAATATAATGAAAAATGAGCATTTTGCTGATTTTTGCTTCTCAAATCTGATTTTTGAAGTCAGATTTTCTGATTTTGAAACAAATGTTTTTGGCATCCCTGGTTTTACCCCTTCTCTGCCTAGATCCGTGCCTGAAACTTACCAAAACAAAAAGTAGCGTATTATAAAAGGCAAATTGCAATGCAGTTTTCTGATCATGGTTAGTGGCAATTTTATTAATAAGTTCGCCTTCAGCCATATTTCTAAAATAAAAATTTGGGTTTAAAAGAGCATCTAGATGCTCTTAGCAAACAAAAAACAACCCTGCAGGGTTGTCGAATCTCTGGGAAATTTCTCAAGGTCGAGAAAATTCTCAAGGTCGCCGCAAATGCGAGCTAATATTTTCGACAAAGTCGAGACGCGGAGGATTGAAATGTACCCCAGACCCTCTAAATGGGGGGAGGGGGTACAATACAGGAACGGAATAGGAGTGCCATAGGTGATCAGGGGGGTCAGTTCTGACCCACCCCGCAAATTTGAAAAATTTCACTTCAAAAAGCTAATAAAATTAGACCCCCCCTCGCAAAAATGGACCAAAATTCTTAAGAAACACTCCAAATCCCCCCCCCCCCCAATTTTTTTCGAAAATCTGACCCCTTCTGAACAGGTATGAGGAGTGCGATAGGTCGGAAAAATTTTAAAATATAGGTGAAAAATCAAAAAATTTTTACCCTTGCAAAAATCATATGGTACCCTTATGTTTTTTCGGAACGGGAATGCGACCCGTATCCTCTTTAGTTACGCCACTAGTAGGGCATAGCCCAAAACATTCGGTTATTCATTTTCAGCCCCTATGTAGGTCTCCTCGTAGAGTTACGCTTTAAAAATTTGCAAAAAAATTTTTTGTTGCATATCAATTTTTCCACTTAGGAACTTTAATTTTCGCCTAATGCCGCCCCGGTCTAAAATTTAAAGAAAGCATGTCTTAAAAACTGTTACCAGGACTTGAATGGTTTGCAGAGATGCTCTCTTAAAATTTTAAAACTTTACATTTTTTATTGTTTTGTTATTACATTATAAACACTTTGACAACAGAAAATAGCTTCAATATTTAAAACTAGCTAAAAAGACAACTGGCTTTCTAAATTGAGAACACAGGTCGCCCTCTCCTGTGATAGGCGTAATAAGTGTTCGCAAAGTGTTAAAGGGGGAGGGTGACATTTATGGCCTAATCCAAGAAAAAATTTTTCTAAAAAGATCATTTTTAGGGGTAAAATCATGCGAGAAATCGATTGTGCGCATCGCCGAAGCGTGAAAAAGCTTCTCTGACCATGATTCAGGGAAAATATAGATTTTTTTCGACTTTTTATACTAGTACTTAGTTTGAAAAGACGTTTCTCCGTCGACAATACTCGATGGTGCAGTGACAAAGCAGCGGCTTATTGATCACAAAGGTCGTTGGTTCGAATCCCGTTTGGAGCCAAATTTTTTTGCAAAGTAAAAATCGAAAAATTTTTTGCAGTCAGGGAAGCTTTTTCACGCTTCGGCGATGCGCGCTAGCTAGCGCTATAACAGTCAATTTTTCCTTGGCGAGAACTTTTGCCCCCCCCCCTTGTATAAACCATATATAGGTATCTATATAAAAGTTGTAGCGCTGATTTTTACTTTTCAATGAATGGTCAACCATCTCTCAATTCAATTCCTACAAGTAGTTATGCCCATTTTACTAAAATCTTGAGATTACCCCTACAAAGATAACGCTCTAGGAAACACTGGCACAATTTTTTTAACGATTGTTTTCAGCATAAAAAGTTGTGCTAAAACATACCAAACCGCGGCTCGGTCGGTGCTTGTTAAAGGACCAGTCCGATGGAAAAAAGTTGCCATAAAACATCGAAATGCCCCCAACATTACAAAATTCGAAAATTGCAAAAATCGCGATCACAGTCATTTTGATGAGTTTATGCAGGGAATGGTCATTGGTATCGAGTATAACGTTTTTCATGGCTTTACGAAAAATGTGGCTAATTGGCGAAGTGGATAAGGAAGCCGCCCGTCAGATCTTACAAGTTAAGCAACGTTGGGCCCGCTGGTTCGATCTCACTAGGGCGAAAATTTCGATATACAAAACTTTCCTTACAAAGAATGGAACAAAAAATTTTTGCTCTAAGAAAAGCTTTTTGTAGATCAAAATTTTTGCCCTAGTGGGATCGAACCTGCAGGCCCAACGTTGCTTAACTTGCCAGATCGGACAGGAGGCGTACTTATCCACTTCGCCAAGTAGCCGACATTTTTCGTAAATCTAACCATGAAAAACTTTATACCGTTTATCGCCGATAACTTTTTGCTTGAATAATTTCATGGTTTTGAAACTCGGTGAGACTCCTATAGGTTTGTTGGTATTGAGTAATATGTGTGTGCGGCATGTAATTTCGGAAACGACTAGTTTTCATTCGATTGTTTGAAAAAGAATGGGCAAAAGTGCTAGAATAAATAGGCGCCCATGTATGGTTATTCAAAGAGAAGAGTCTCAGCTTTTAAGTGGGAAACCCAGCTGATGGTTGCTCCCATAAAAGGCCCGCTTCAATTTCTCCTTGTTGGTCAATAGAAATTTTCGTTAGCTAGTAAAGAATGTAAGTAGATATCTTTTTCATTATAAATAGTTTTTATTAGACTTTTAAAATTTAAAGCTCAATTTTCTCTGCGTCAAGGACCAGCCCATTCGGAAACAGACACTATGAAAAAAAAAGTCTATATTCGGAAAGTTCATGAAAAGTGGAGCATTTTTTGTTTTTACGGCATGCTCTGAATCGTGGTAGTTGTTGAGATAATTGCGTTTAAAATTGTTCATGTTTTCGTTGTAATACACAAACTTGTTGAATAGGGTACTGTTCTTTAATCTAAAAGTGTAGAGGTAACCTCTGAATCGTTATCGTTGCCGTTGATAATCGCGTTTGAAGTTGGCGATTGTTGAAATCTCTGTGTATTACAACGAAAACATGAACACAAATTCAAATTTCAAACGCAATTTTCTCAAAAACTACCACGATTCAGAACATGCCGTAAAAACCAAAAATGCTCCATTTTTCATGAGCTTTCCGAATATATAACTTTTCCATTGTGTTTTTTCGAGTGGACCTTTAATAATTTTCCGACTGGTCCTTTAATAATAAACTGCGTTGCTGCTAGTCTTGCTTCCTCTTCTTCTTTTCATACCCAGAGATAATTCTCGAATTGTGGTGCCAGTAAGACATTTTTAGCGCCATGGCGACGCAGTTGTGATGCTATCGTTCTACTATTAGCATCCGTTTTCTAAAATCATTTTTTCTTTTTCATTAGTTTTCAAACTTTCTATTGGCTCATATTTGGTACAAGGCTATTTGGTAAAGTTGAAGAAAAGTCCTTGGTGATTAAACTGAGCGTTTTTTCGCGAAACACATTTTTCTTTGTTGCACAAGAAAATGGAACAAACAAAATGGGCATTCAACAAGAGGAATGTGTCAATATTTCAAAACCCCTGCGACCTTTTTCATGTTTACTGAGTTTTAACCATTTTCAAGTAAACTTCATCTGGAATTGATTGCGCGTATTTCCGAAGCGTGAAAACGCTTCCTTGACCCTGATTCAGGGAAAGTCGTGGGAAAGTGGGTATATTGACGCGAAAATGAACTAAAATTCG
This sequence comes from Acrobeloides nanus, assembly GCA_900406225.1. Lineage (NCBI taxonomy): Eukaryota > Metazoa > Nematoda > Chromadorea > Rhabditida > Cephalobidae > Acrobeloides > Acrobeloides nanus. The sequence goes on along the minus strand of OZJO01027451.1, from coordinate 23,673 downwards.
AGTTTTCCTTGGAAAAGCGACTAAAGGTTTTCCTAGGCGCGGAATCGATTGTGCATTTTCAAAGCATGAAAAAATTTCAAAAAAGTTTTCGAGCATCAGTCAAAGCTCATCAAGAAAATTTTTTTTTTGAAATTTTTGGTCAATTTTCACGACCTTGAATTAATTGTATCGTTGGTGTAGTGGTAACGCTATTTATTTACACTTTAAACACTAGGGTTCGATCCCCATCTGCATCAATACATTTTTGCCATTTTGTGACATTTTTTTAAATTCAAAACACTAACTTTTTTGGAAATGATTAAAACAAATTTTGTTTCTATTATTCAACGGACATTTTAATCATGAAATTATCAAGAAAATTCGATAAATAAAATTTCTCATGTCGGTCTCTAGATAAAATTCCGCGCACTTTTGGAACAATCCAATAGTTTCGAAGCTCATTTAAAGTCACGGACTGGTTTTTTCGATGGCTCAAAATCATGTTAGTGTAGTATCTTTGAGAGGTGGGACACAAAAGTTCGTTTGTTGACAATCGCTAGATTCAATGGAGAAAATTTTTTAACGAATAAATTATTGATTAACTCTTCTTCTTTTGTTTGCTTTTTTATTAAGATAAGTTGTTAGTCCATGGATCATTATGCCTCTTTTTTCCGCTCAATGTCTATATATAAGGGATTAGTTAGGGTTTAGTGGGATGCCTTTTATCCAATCATGAGCCAACTGGGATAAATCTTTCATGGCTAAGAATCGTACCAGCTGGCGTCCCGTAATCAAACTAGCCGTAAAAGTTGCATAGGGTTATCTAAAATGTATGAATTTGAGGATGACTTGACTAAGAGTGTTTTTCCAAATTCCTAAAACCAATTTGGCGTATATAATGTGGGGGATAGATGACAAAGGAGGCTTGTGACTTGAGCTTTGTTTTGCCGAATTTATATATTTTTGTCTTCCATTATATATTTTTTATGTTTTTTCAAGTAGCCTATCTTGTATAGCACAAAATTCTGTGCAACTTTGGTCAATAAAGTTATATGTTTTGAGCTAACAAGGGACGTTTTAGACATGTAAAATCGATTTTTTTTCTAATTTTGGCAGGAAGTTGTTGGGTATACTTGACTTGTTATAAATATGTTTTTGGTTTGGGTGTCTGAAGCTTCGTTGCGGAGATATTGGCACGAAAACTTTATACAACTTGATTAAATTTGAACATCTCAAAATAATAGAAAGGATGATCGAGTAGCAAGTGACTCGCCTGTCAGTCGAAAGACGTCTGGTTTGATTCCCTTGCGCGTCAATTTTTGCAGTAGTAATTGTATAAAGTTTTCGTGCCAATATCTCCGCAACGAAGCTTCAGACACCCAAACCAAAAACATGTTTATAGCAAGTAAAGTATGCCCAACAACTTCCTGCCAAAATTAGAAAAAAATCGATTTTACATGTCTAAAACGTCCCTTGTAAACTGAAGGATTTTTAATCTTTTCCCCGATATTCGTGTTGATATACAGGGTTATTGAAACGAAATTTCTGATTCATGTTTTAGTTTCAATAACCCAAAACAATGTTCAAATTGGATAATCGTCTCATAGAGTTATAGAAAAAAGTATTCTATGTCTGTTTTATGAAAACTTTATCTTTGTAAAAAAGGGAATTTTGTTCGATAAATTTGAATCTTATTGTGTATTGACACGAATGCTTGGGAAAGTTTAACAACATAAAAATCTTTCAGTTCAGCTCAAAACACATAATTTTATTGACAACAGTTGCCCAGAATTTTTACTCTACATAGGCTACTTTAACAATCTATTTTTCGTGGCCATGCTCCTTTAAACTAGTGTATCAATTTAATTTTCTATGTTAGATGACTGAAGTAGACACACCTCAAGGTTCTATTGAAAGTGATGAATCTAACAGGCGTCTCGAAGATCCAAATTTCGAAAGTCCACGTCGTGATTTTGCCTTGCCAAGTGCTTCATCCGAACCAGCAAGTCAAGAAAAATCTGAAACAAAAAGTCCAACTGAAGATATTGAACCAAAATTTGATAAAATTACTCTTCAAGGATACACCTCAATTAGTGAGCCGGTGAATGGCACTCAAGTAATACCTGAAAACCTTGTGGATAAAACGAAGGAAGAGCAAGTGGCCGAAAAAAGGGTGCCTGATATTGAAGTGAATTCAGAGTCAATTGAGGTTGAGAAGCACCCTCAAACGATTGAAGTCAAGTCAGAAGTCATTAATGTTCCAACTCCTGTGAGAAGGTTAGTAGTATACACAATATCTGTTGAAGTTTAAATTTTTTTCGTTTCAATAAACACGATTTTATTGAAATTCAGGCAACTTTTATTGAAATAATTTACAAACAGCACGAATGTGCGGAATTTCGGTATAGACTCGAACGAAACGAAAGATTTGAAAAGATACGAATGAAAAGATTTCATTCCCAGATGGCGTCCGGAAACGGGTTTGAATTTGCTTGAATATTGACACGAAAACCCTGAATTTGGTTTTGTTTGATTTGATCGTTTCATTCGTATCGTTCCAAACGGTTTGAATTTGTCTGAATATTGACACGAAAACTCTGAATTCGGTTTCGTTCCATTATGTCGTTTCATTCGTATCGTTCCATTCTCTTCATTTCATTAGAGCCTATGCCGAATTTCCGTGCGGAAACCTCCATGTGCAGAATTTCCGTGCGGATAAATTTTTTGCGGTGCATTCCTTCCTATTACCCTTTAGATGAGCCCCCCCCCCCAACTGTATTGACTACATTAATTTTAATTTTTTTTTAGTTTTCGTCCTCCGATTACTCCCTCGAATAGTCTCGCATATGCACCAGCAAAAAAGAAATCTACTCCTATTCCACCCAAATCAGATTTTAAGCCAAGAGCAAGTACGGCAACTTCAAGATTGTCCGGTGCAACTACTAGACCTACGCCAAAAATTTCCACGCCATTAAATGATAAGTAAGAATTTTTGTTGTTTTTTTACACTTAAAAAACCAGTCCAGTGGGGGAAAAAGTTGCCATTTTTTGTTGATATTCAGAAAGTTCATAAAAAATGGAGCATTTTTTGTTTTTACGGCATGTTCTGAAACGTTGTAGTTTTCGAGAAAATTGCGTTTGAAATTTTGAATTCAAAAAAAGTTCGTGTATTACAACGAAAACATGTAATTTCAAACGCAACTATCTCGAAAACTACAACGATTCAGAACATGCCGTAAAAACAAAAATGCTCCATTTTTCATGAGCTTTCCGAATATCAACAAAAATGGCAACTTTTTTCCCACTGCACTGGTCCTTTAACAATCGAATTTTTCAAAAATTTTCGCGGATTCTGAAAGAGCATGGCCGATTTTACTTACCTACAAAAAATCATGAAAAAATAATTTATACTTTTCAACATATGAAATAATAAGCAAATTCTAAAATTTCATTAGGATGGCTAAAATGGCTCAGTGGTAGTGGTCTCGGCTTTGATTCCAAAGGTAGCGGGATCGAATCTCACTCGCGGCGGTTTGATTTTGCCGCAAAATAGCAAATTCAAAACGCTCTAATTCGAAAAATCTACATCCTTTTTTCATGATTTTTTGTAGATAAGTAAAATCGGGCATGCTCTTTCAGAATCCGTGAAAAATTTTTGAAAAATTCGATTGTTAAGGGTGTTTTTTCCTAGACTGGTCCTTTAAAAATTTGAAAAATTTGAGTATATGCCATTTGAGTATTTTTAAAATTGTTTTAAAAAATCAATTTGTTAAAAAGGAATATTTTGTTTTTCCCAACCAATACTACATGATTTTTTCTAGTTAGCAGCAACTCAACCATAAAATTCGCTGCTGCTCACCTAAAACGTTTCCAATTCATTTTTCCATAAAAATATTCACAGTGCATTTTACCAGAAAATGCTGCTTATTTCTCATGTCGCGAGGCGTGGTCTCTCTCTGCCGAATTCTTTTTTCGCACGACGAGAGCCACATTTTCATAAATAATCGTCGTTTTTAAAGGTTGTCACCCTCATATCGAATACTTTCTTCTTGCTTGTCCACTATGTGGCCTGATGTTCCTGACAGCTTGATCTTGCCCCTCTCTGCGGCGTGCTTTCATCTGGTCTGCAGCTTGTTAGGAAGAGAAAGTTGCGCGCCTCAATCCGAGTGGCTAATGTGTTTTGCAGCTTAATTGCGCGCGATTGACATATGTAATTTATTATTGTTCTCGTTGGAGCTCGTTTGCTCGCATTTCAATTCTCGAAAAGCCTATTTCGAAATTTTGTGTTATTAACCAAATTTGGATTTTACAGGGTGGGCAAACAAGTGGCTTTTTTATTTTTTGGGAGCTGGAAATTTATTTTTCTAAAAATGAATCTTCTAGGGGTAATTTTATGGGCAGTATAACTTTTCGTACAAATATTTTTCGTACGGTACTTTTCGTACAAACATCTTTCGTACGGTACTTTTCGTACGTTACTTTTCGTACGAACTTTTCGTATGGGTACTTTTCGTACAAATATTTTTCGTACGAACTTTTCGTACGAAAGTCACCGGCCTCCAAAATTCCCCCGCTGGCCCCGGCTCTCGGGGGCTAGACCCGGGGTCTAGGCCCCTTTTTCGACCCCTGGTACGGAGTACCTGTACGAAAAGTTCGTACGAAAAATAATTGTACAGAACAATTGTACGAAAAGTCCGTACGAACCACAATTGTACGAAAAGTTATACTACCATTTTATGTGGGGGAATCGATTGCACGTATATTCAAAACAAAAATTTTTTATCTGTATCCAGGGGTTTTTCGCCATGGGGAATTCGAATATGAAAAAAAATTTTGATTTTGACCACAGGAAAGTGGAGAACTCGACCGTTGTAGGTTGTCCTAGTGCCTCCAATATCTAGGATTCTCTAACATCAAGAATCATGAAGTTTCGAATGACCTCTAATACACTCAAATATTTTTTAATTTGAAGTATTTCGCAATTTTACAATCATTTTTTAAATGAAACTTCCGAATACGCATACATAAAGTTTTCAATTTGTAGGATGCGAAGCAGCTCAGCCCGACCTCGACCGAGTTCCACGCAGGCTTCAACGGCGACTCCATCATCGCAGCCATCTTCGTCGCGCAAATGTGAGTTTTGGAAATTTTAATTAAATCGTTGGAATTTCCTGTCCTTTTTCCTGCCGCGGATCCATCTTCCGCTTTTTGAGGAACATAAAACTCTCACGCACTTTCAAAGCCGGTTATATTCGCTCAAATAATAAAAGATTTTAGTACCATCGAATGACGTAAAAACACCCAGTCTTCCAGCAACACCGAAAACCAACAAAAAATACGAAAATGTTAAAAGGTTAGTTAAATAATAACCAGGGAAAATCTCAAAAATCGAGATCTCGAAGATTTTTTCTCAAAATTGGGCATTTCGAAATTTTTTTGGCTACCACGGAACTTTTTATTGAATCAGGCAACGTGTATATTGAAACGAAAAGAAACGTGGATCCTTGATCTCGATTAAAAAATCTCGATCTCGATAACCCTAATAATAACTATAGGGAATGGTATAGTTGGAAAATGCCAATCTTCCGTTATGGAAGCTCATTTGCTAAAGTAAACACTCGACACACTTTGTGTCTGGTACAATCCCATTAAAATGCTTGCGTCGAGTCCTCATATCCGCAATTAGTGCTACCGTTTCTGTTTTGAGAAATGAGCTTATACAAACTAATTTCAAATCCGCTCTTATATGTATAAGGGTTAATGCTTCCAACCAACAAGTTGAAATTTCAGGCATAGAACACTAGTGACTGTTTTGTTGGGAGCAGTTTTGAACCCTATTTTTGTTGTTGATCCATACATTATCAACGGGGGGACTCCCTTCCCCTTTCATGTAGCTAGCATTGAACCAAAAGTTAAAGACTCATATAGCCTCGAGGTAGCTTGTCCCCCTCCTTGATCATGTATGTGTTGATCATAAAAAATTTTTATTTTAGTCATATCTTTTTTTTAGCAGAATAAACGCTTCGTCCGATCACAAACCAACAGGAAGCAATGTGAAAATCTTTCATCAACCAGTGAAATTTAATGTTACATCTAAAGTTGGCTCATTACAGAATGCTAAACATGTTCCAGGTAGAGTCTGATAAAAACTTTTTGAATTATCAACATTTAAAAGTTAACGGAGCTACTACACAATAAGGGGGCCACCCACGTGAAAATTTGTTCAAAAATTTTTTCTGGAAATGACCCATCTAAGGAGTAAAAACATACGGGGAATCCGAATTTGACATTTTCGAAGCCAAAAAACGCTTTCTTGATTCAGGGAAGACGTATTGTGTATTGAAGCGAAAAGTCGAAAAATTGATTTTTTTTGTTTTCAGCCTGGAGAGGAGATTCTGTATAAATTTATGCACTATCCCCCCAGATGGGATAGACATAAGTACCAAAAATTCTTTCGAATTCGTATTTCTCCATACTCGAAAACCTCAACATATATTACCAATGGGGGGGGGGGAGGACTATCCCCCCTCATGTAGCTAGCATCGAGCCAAAGGTTAAAGATTCATATAGCCTTGGAGTGGCGAAGCCGTTATAACCTCGGAGTTCGTATAGCCTCGGGGTGGCGAAGCCGTCAGGCTAAAAAAAAAGGTCCTTTTTTTGGTCGACACCATATAGAGGTAGCTTGTCCCCCCCCCCCTCCTCCTTGTTCATGTATGCCCCTCAAGTACAAAAAATCAGTCGATTTAGAGAACTTTTCTAGTTAACAGACTTGTAAAGTTTATAGGTGGAGGGAATGTGAAGATAGAAAACCGTAAGATAAACTTCAAAGAAACGGCCAAGCCAAAAATTGATGCCAAGGCTGATCCAAAAGCGCCACAACCTGAAAAGAAGGTGATTTTTGAATTCTATAATATGAAACTAAGCGACTTTTTTAAGATAGTAACACAAAAATTGGAGTGGAAAGCACAATCTAAAGTTGGTTCACTCGAGAATGCCAATCATAAGCCTCCAGGTGGTGATGTCAAAGTAAGACATTGATAAGTGTTATGTTATACAGGTTGATCATTTATACCGTTTTAAATTTCTTGCATGCTTTATTGCAGAAAATGGGGCAAAAAGTTAATTTTTTGTCAGACAAAACAAAGAGCCGTGTGATTTAAAACAAAAAACTCGCACACGACGGGGAAGACTGCGAGTTTTTATATTTCTCTTCATTTTTATGCATGCCTAATAAAATCTTGGTACTACTAAAGATTAGCGAGCCCACCTAATATAATTTTTTTAGCTTTTTTCTTTGGAAATGACCTCTCTAAGGGTAACTTTATGTGGAAAATCGATTGCGCGCATTGGCAAAACATGAAAATGAGCTGTATACTTCATAAGCATGTGCTATATTTTTAACAAGAATCACATGCTTATGAAGTATATACGGCTCATTTTCCGAAGAAAACTCGTTTTCATGTTTTGTCAATACCCGCAATCGATTTTCCGCATAAAGTTACCCCTAGAGAGGTTATTTCCAAAGAAAACAAGCTAAAAAAATCACGTGAAGTGGGATCGCTAATCCTTAGCAGTACCAAATCTTTTAGCCTATATCGTACGTGGTTGTCCAAAAATTACGTTTGGCTGGGATGGGTCATGCAAAAAGCTAACCGTTTTACCAATTTTTGCGTTTAAACAGGCAACTAAATCTAACGGTTCTACGGGGAGTTTACAAAGAGGGAGAGTTCACCCTGACCCTGAAGCAGGGTGGAGAGTTCACCAAAGAATTTTGCAAATGTACAGGGTGTATCGAAAAAATCGGAATTTGGGCGATTTTTTCATGTTTTTTCGACCCGAAATTTTTTTCAACAATGACCCTATGAGGGCTAATTTTATGCAGGGGGAATCGATTGCGCGCATTTCCAACGCTTCCCTGACCCTAAATCAGGGAATCGGAGTGTGTATTGAAGCGAAAATCGAAAATTTTTAGATTTTCTGCCTGAAAATCACTTTCTGGGGGTAAATTTATGCGGGGAAATCGATTGCGCGCATTCCTGAAACTTGAAAACGCTTCATGATTCAGTGAATCGGGTGTGTATTGAAGCGATGACCAATTTTTGCTATAATACATCAATTTTTCTTTGATTCAGGATAAGGGAAGCGTTTTCAAGCTTCGGAAATGCTCACAATCAATTCCCTACATAAATTTACCCCCAGAAAATCTAAAAATTTTCGATTTTCGCTTCAATACACACCGATTCCCTGATTTAGGGTCAGGGAAGCGTTGGAAATGCGCGCAATCGATTCCCCCCGCATAAATTTACCCCTAATAGGTCATTTTTAAACAATTTCGGGTCGAAAAAACATGAAAAAATCGAAATTTTTTCGATACACCCTGTAATTTCCGGATGAAACCTAAAATATATATTTTTATATTATTTTTAGCTTGATTTTTAAATTTTGCTTGCTTTTTGTAGATCTTCCATCAAACCGTAGTATTCAAAAATGTCCAAAGTAAAATTGGATCACTTGACAATGCAAATCATGTTCCTGGTGGAGGAGATGTCAAGGTCGTGGACTTTTTTAAAATTTTTTCACTATATTCAAATTTCAGAATTTTTCTAACCAAGTAAATAACATTTTTTGTAGATTTCGGAGTATCAAGTAACTACGCCGAAAAGTCGCTCAAAAGATAGTGGATCTGTGAATTCGATCGGAAGCCATTCATCCCTTAATAGCAGCACCAGACGCTCTTTTTCTAATGCACCAGTGCATAACAATAATGTTTCTAGTAATTCGAACGTTTAATAAATATTACACGGCTTTCGAAAATCGGGAAAATAGTTCCGCAGATCACAAGTCACTATGGTCAGATGGATAGGATCGTAGACTCTACTACTTGAATAGGGATGGTTCGATCCTGGAGGCCGGAATTTTAATTTTAACGATTCAAAAAAAGTTGTTAAAGCGACCCCCTTAAAATTTATGAAAAATTTTTGCCTATCAAAAAGAAAAAATTTTTGCCTTTTCCTTTTTTGGGGAAAAAAATTTTCTGTGCCGTATATCGCTGGTTCAATCCCTGTCAGAGTCTAATTGTTTTGCATCATTTAATATGTGGTATCCTTTATACAACAAGGATCCCACAATGTTGACAAAGCTGCATGGGTGCAAGAGCTTGGAGGCAAAATGGAAGAACGCATGTTCGAGACGAATGAAGGGCATGGAAATATCATAGTATACAAACTTTTTGGAGTGATAAGCAGAGAAGCGACTTAATATTGAGATTATTGGAGACAGAAGTGCTTATAATAATGGATTTTGCACAAAAATTTAGACGTATGAAGCATGAGAGTCAGGCAGAATACTTTTCAAAGCAATGTTGACAATTTCAACATCGAAAAATGATAGTCAAAAAAATTTTTCAATAAAAATAACTTCAAATTCGTGTTCCTCGCACAGAACAGAACCAAAAATAATCCAAGTATACCATATATTAAATGATGCAAAAACAATTCGACTCTGGCAGGGATTGAACCAGTACGGCACATCCTTAGAGAAGATTCTAATTTACAAATCATCAAACCAATAAAAATAAGGGACATAAAATCACAAACCAAAAATAACCGTATAATTATACCACCGGCAAATTTCTCCAAAAACTATTGATAGGAAAAAAATTTTCATGAAATTTTAAAGGGGGTTTGCTTTAACAACTTTTTTCGAACCCGCAGGCCGAAAATTAAAATTTCGGCTTGCGGGATTGAACTCTCCCCGTTCGTAGCAAAGTCTACGATCCTATATAAGAATATGGCGGCTTGTGATCTGCGGAACTTTTTCTCGATTTTCGAACGCCATGATTGGCAAACATATAATGGATCATTTGAAAATAACTGACTTTTGCAGATTCAATCGTTATAAAAATGACCCCTTCGGGAGTTTTTCTATGCGGGAAATCGATTGAACAAGACATGAAATTTTTGTGAAAATTCCTTCAGGAATTCAAATTCAGTTTTTTGTTTTAATACACAGACCATTTTCGGCAAAAGTTTCGGCAATGTCGATTCCCAGCATAGAGAACACCCCAGAGGAGTCATCTTTATAACGTAAAAGATTTTTATACGATACGATTGGATTGCAAAGGCCGATTATTTTACAAAATAACAGACTTTTGCAAAAGGCGAAGAAATTTTGTTGGAATTTGAAAAATTGAAATAATAATTTTATGATATTTTCTTATTTTTGAATTTTATTTTTTTGAGACCACTTTTTTGTGTGAAAAATCCTTATTTTTGAAAAATGTTGATAACAACCATGGATAATGTAAAAGATTTTTATATTTAAAATTTATGCATATACGCAATTGGATAATCATCATTCAAGGCTCAAGTAATAATATAATGAAAAACTCAATGTTACAGTGTTAAGTACAGTATAATATAATAAGGACGACTAAAATAATGGATAATCATCATACTGTCAAAAGACAAATACTTGGCATAAGAATAAGCTCTTTATTATTAAATAATAGAGCCTAAAGTTTAAGGCACCATTTATATTTGTGCCACTAAAGATACTCTGAAAAACGAATTACTCTGAAGAATAAACAGAACGTTTGAAAACTGAATGGTCAAAACAGATTAGCTAAAACCGAAACCAAAAGAAACTCCTACTTTCCGCATGCGGTTTACAAGGAAAGCTCACTCGATGCATATGGAAAAAGCTTGGTAGGGTTTTTGAGTTTGGGCCATAAGAATAAAAACGGCATATGATCTGGAGGCGCACAGGAACAAAAATTTTTAGCTACCGAAAAATACGGGTAAAAACCTAGTGAGGCACGTAGCTCAAAATTTTTCTTCCTGTGCGCCACCACATTATATTTCGTTTTTATTCTTATGACCCAAGCTCAAAACACCACCAAGCCTTTTCCATAGGGGTGTTGCACCGAGAGAACTTTCCTTGTTAGTGCATTTTTTGCCGCACAGATGCCGACAGAAACACGTTAATTCGTATGTGCATAGGCAATCTGCATGGCGCGGCAAAATATAAATGGTGCCTAAATATATATGGCCTGAAAAATAAACTACAATGAACACAAAAATGCATAATTTTAGAATTTCGAACATCAATTTTGAGCTTTCCATATGAACTCTATCATTCGTTTATATAAAGTATGAAGAATAGAATTTTCTCCTACTATGAATAAGTTTACACCATTTGTCATTAAAATCCTTGGAGAAAATTCTNTTATATACCAAGTATGAAGAATAGAATTTTCTCCTACTATGAATAAGTTTACACCATTTGTCATTAAAATCCTTGGAGAAAATTCTAATCTACAAATCACCAAACCAATAAAAATAAGGGACATGAAATTAAAAACCAAAATAACCGTATAATTATACCACCGGCAAATTTTAATATTTGATTTTGCACGGTGATTTAAAAACAAAACTGACAAGATTTACAACACTACAGGAAATATATGCACCTAGTATTGTACTATAGTAACACCAACTATTTACCGAGAGCTGCAGCTGCGATTTCACGCTCCAAATCTTCAACGGTGAGAGGCTTTGCCGTCGGTGGAAGGCGGTTCAAAATAGCTGGCTTGTCATTCGTTAAGGTCGTCTTTGGCAAACCTGGTGCTGGAGCCATTGCAGTGTCAGGAGTCGCACCTAAATTTTATATTTGAATTTTATGACATCACTCCTCACATCGTTTTTAGAGAGATTAAGAAAATATTGATCGAAATCAAGCGACCCAAGTAGCGTCGTAATTATGGGAGAGGAATGGGGAACCTTTCAGAAAAATTTTAATTTTTCCGGGAAGAAAATTAGAAATTGGTCAAAACTTTCATCCAAACCTGAATTTTCCAAAACTTTCCGCTTCCAAACCAAAATTATGACGTTGAATCCGAGAAAAACTTTAGGCCCAAAGTGTAATATAATAACGGTCTACGAAGGCTAAGGTAATTACCTGGAGGTGAAACCAACAACTTTTCCAGAGGATTCTGCAACTTTTGATTGAACGAAAAGGGACTCGACTGTTCAGGCACTTGTGGATGAAATGGTGGATTATTCATTGGAGGCGGCATATTAGATACAGGATGAAGAGGATTTATAGGGTGCATATTCTAAAAACAAATTACAAAGGTGAAATCCAGCTACATCACAGTTTTTAGAGTTGCCGTGGCGACCCAGCCCAAAAATTTGCGCAAAAAGGGTTGATCACCGTGCAGCGACGTATCCAGGATTCAATTTCGGAAGAGGCAAAAATCCTCTTTTCTCCTCAAGTTTTGTTCCCCAAGGCGATTTTTTTCGCTATTTTTCTACGAAAATATGAAAAATCCTCTTTCTTATATTTTCCTCAATCTTATGTTTTCCTATACTCAAAAAATGTTGTGTAAAAAATCAAATCCCTAACGTTAATATTAACATTTGTAGGTAATAAATGCCAGCACTTGAAATAAAATCCTAAAAATTTACAGTAAAAACGTGGAAAAAAGTTTTTAGCGTTTTTTCATTCAAGTGCTGCGCGCATAACCAACTATTTTTTGGGTGTAAAAAAATCGAAAAAATAAGAGAAAACACACGTTTTTCTTAAATATTTAAAAAAATAGAAAACATAAAAGAGGCCCTTGTGTTAAAAACAAACGATAAAATTTCGAAAATTTGGCGAGTCAAAAAACTGTGAGCTACATATAAACTTGTCAAAGTGTAAATTTTCCTAGAAATACGTTTTCAAAGCTATGTTTCTCAAATATAGTTTATAGGAAATTATTTTTGAATAATTTTAATCATTTACTAGTGAATAACAATATTATACAACCGTGAGTGTCAACAGAAAAAAACTTACCATCATCCCAGGATGCATAGCGAATGGGCCCTGTGGAAATGCACCACGCATATGAAATTGAGGATTTCCCATATTCATTCCTAAAAAGTTATTCAATTAAAACTTCTGTGTACAAGGTGAGCCCAAAAAATCGTACTTGTACGTTTTTGTCAAAAAAAAGTTTTTTTTAAATTTTTAACCAAAATTTTTTTCAAAAATAAGGGGTATTTCATGCGAAAAAGCATGCAATCGATTTCTCTCATGAAAATACCCACTTATAGGTGATTTTGAAAAAAAAATTGAACATTTTTCACCAAAAAACGAAAACGTACGGCTTTTGTGGATCACCCTGTATACCAGCACTTTAGCATGCTAATGAACATTTTAATCAATAACTTGGCTATGTTTAAAGAATATAGACAAGGGCGGAACTAAAGGGGCAAGTGCCCCCTTGCCGAGTTGAAATTTAAAAAACCCCTCTGGGTCCCTCCTTGTTTTTAGGAGAAAAACAGCTTTTTTTGGAGAAGTGTTCCCCTTCGAAATTTCTGATCTGGTCCTGAATATGGAACAAATATGAACTGTCCTTATCAGTCTTAAATATTTAATAAAATACCCGGTGGAATCATTGGCCCTCTCCATACTCCAGGCGGCACTCCAGCCATTGGTAGGCCCGGCAAATTCTGGGACATCATGGCAGCCATTTGAGCTAATTTTTGCTGAATCAACACCTGTTCTTTTCGCACATCATGTGCAGGCGCTAGAAATTGTAGCCGATTAAAACTCAATAAAATTCATCTCATGCTTTTCTATTTTAATTCTTTCATACAAAAAAATTTCGTACCTTTCGGTGAAGGTAATCGTCCAGTAGCACAATAATCTTGTCTAAGCCTGTTCTGAAGTTCAGGTGATGGAATTCTAGGGGCGATTTGTGGAGATCCACGACCCGGTACTGGAGAGATACCCGAAATGCTCGGCGATTGCAACTCTCTTGATGGAGTTCGCTCGATTGCATGGCTACTAATAGGTTGCAAATTCGATGGAGTGTTCGAAACCGAAGAACCGGCTGCACCTAAAATTAACATACGAATAAATATCACGTCGGCGCGATTCCTATTTAAACGGGTCATCTCGGAAATGATGACAGCAAGTGTGTCATATAAGGGGGCATGACAAAAGTTCCATTTTCTGAACTTGCACACGGAAAATAACATCGGGAATCGATTCAGCGGATCCAAAAATCCTATACAACTTCATTTTGAACCATTTCTGAGATGGCACGCTTTTATTCCCCCCCCCCCCGATCATGCCGTCGTGATATCTCATAAAACGCATACTATTTGCGCTACTCGTCGTCTTCGTCAATTGTCGCATCACAGAAGTCGGCATAAAACTTGCGCTAACAACATTCTTTGGAGCATTCGCACTCGTGCTTGGTATGGTGACGTCGGGATGAATATTTGGCATGCCATATGGAGCATTTCCCATATTAGCGGCGGCAGTAGCACGCATCATTTGAATGTGATTATTAAACGCCGCTTGCATTGCCTGTGGATGATTTTGAAGATTTTGCAATTGTTCTAAAATAACTAATTTGAAATTGGGTTGATCGGAAGCTGGAAAGTTGAGATCTGGAAAGGGTAGAGAAACTAGAAGAAAGTATCCCCCATCAAATTCGTTTAGGACTTGGTCAGTTATAAACAAATTTTGTGCGGTACTTTACAGTTTTTTACCGTCTCAAACCACTTTCCAGTTTCCGGTCAACCAAAAATGTCACTAATTTATAAATTATCAAAACACATTAAAATAAAAATTGAAAAATTCGAAATATCATTTTCCATAATTCAATTTATGGTATTTTTTCATCAATATATTTACAAAGTGTATAAAAAAACGGAATTTGGACAATTTTTTCTGTTTTTTTTAACCCGAAATTTTTTTCACAAAACCTAAAAATGATCCATACAAGGGTAATTTTAAATCGATTGCGCGCATTCCCAAAGATTGAAAATGCTTACCCGATCCTGAATCAGGGAATCAGAGTGTGTTATTGAAGCGAAAAATATAAATTTACACACTTACTTTCCTGAATCAGGATTTGGGAAGCATTTTCAAGCTTCGGGAATGTCCGCAATCGATTTTCTGCATAAAATTACTTCTATATGGGTCATTATAGGATTTTTGGAAAAAAATTTTGGGCCAAAAAAATATGAAAAAATCGCTACGGTTTTTTATACACCATGTAAACAATCTTACTAACCTGGATGATGCTGGTAAAACTGGAGCATCTGGGCATGAAGCAAAGCGGCTGCACGAAATTGCTGTTGAAGACGGAATTGATTCTCATAAGATTGAGCTAAAGTTAAGATGAAAAAAACAAATTACACAAGAATTGACCGTACGTGGAACTTGCATGGGATGCTGCTGCTCATTCAGCTGGAACACCGACGGACCTCCAATATTTTGCGGTGGTGAAACGGTACTTCGTTCTTGATCAGGAATTTGCTGCTTATCGTGTTGATTGGCATAGTGATTTAACTTTTGCCACAATTGAGCTTGGTGAACAGGATCCGACAAAGGTATATTCTGAAAGTGAGAATATATTTTGCATATAAAATTCAATTTTTTTCACCAAAAATTTTCATTTTCTGCGTATTCAGCTTAAAAACAAGCATTTCTCAACAAAAAAATTGGCCGGCAGAGCTGGTTTTTGCTTTATCTCGTTTTTTTAAATCAAAAAATTTTCGCGAATGTCGGCGTGAAAAAACAAAGGGAACCAAGGTGATTTTTGAAAATCGAAAAAAATCATAAAGGTCCCTTTGTTTTCCCCCAAAAAATTTCTAAAAAACATAAGGGGAACTAAGGCAAATTTTGAAAATTTCGGGGTAGCGCCCCCATAAACATTTTTGTCTGGCTACGTCACTGTCAACAGCATAAAAATATAACTAACCGAATTAGGTGGCATGTACTGAAATTGTGCAAGACGGCGTGGATCCATAGTGGATTGTTCACTAGCTGACGAGTCGGCCAAGTTTCGAAGAGGATCGCCCAATTGTCTACGATCTCTAATGTCTCTTTCTATATCCTCAAGTTTAAAACCACGATTTGTTGGCGGCTCCATTGGTTCGCCTTTAGTAGGAACGTTAGCAAACAGCTTTTGCAGAATACTGGGACCCGCATAAGCTTGATCCTCGGATGTCTGTCCAACTATAGGCCTTTGTCCAAATTGCGTCATGTTGTTGTTACTAGGATTAAATGGCGTCGCTAAAAACTTTTCGTTTATCAAGGCTGCATTCAAGCATGTCAAAAGAGTTGTCAAAATGTCTAATTTTGCCTGATTTTCAATAAAATCGTGTTTATTGAAACGATTGAACATGAAGCATAAAAAAAACAAAAATCAGCCCAAATGGATTTAAAATGACCGAGATATGGTCTTAAAACGAAAAAATACGGGTAAAAACCTTGTGAGGCCCATAGCTCAAAATTTTTCTTCCTGTGCGCATTTTTACGGCGCAGTGTCTTTTACTATTTTTCAATAATACATACCATTTTGTAGAGCCTCTGGCTTCGTAAAGAATCGACTAAGACGACTTGTGGATATCTGAGGTTCGTGTGTAGGTATCTGATCTTTGATATCGTGCAACTAAAAATTTTCAAATTATCGTTTGAAAATTTTGAAAACTCTCACTGGAGAAGAATCAAATGCACCGCCTTCAAGAATAAGCTTTGCAAACTCAGCGTCAGAATCAAACGGCAAACCATTATAAGGCATAGCGAATGGCAAAGTGGATTCCCCGGTACGAATATTGTCCAAATTTTCCATGGACGATGTTAAATTGCTAGTGGCTTCGTGTTGGACTGTTTTTAACATGGATACTTCTTCACTTGATACACTGGCCGAGTCCGAATAACTCATTTGATGATTAGTATTTTTGTTCAACTTTTGTCCGACTGCCCTTCCAGAATCACGATCGGCTTAAAAAGATAAAATTGAAAAAAAGAGTGAAGACTACCTACCTTCATCTTCCTCAAATCCTTTCAATTCAATCACGTCCGTCATTGAAGTAGGACCTTCATCAAACCAATCTGGTAACTTATCTCCTGAATTCAAGCGATCACGATCAATGCTACCTCGCAGCTTTCCCTAAAATTTTTAGCTTGTTATAATAAACTAAGGATTCTCTCTCTCTATTTAGTAGAGACCGCCATGAGTCTTCAAAAACTCAAAAATTTTGTTCCCTACACAAAATAAATTGAAAGTCGCTACAGGTATCAAACTGCTTTTATTGTAAGAAAATACAAAAACGGTGACCGGACACATAACTGACCAAAAAGTGAGTTGACTACTATTGACTCATGACGGTCCCCTACTGTTTAGACATACTTTTGCTTTGTCAAAAGGCTTAAAGGAGTTTTCTGCATTAGTTCGCCAACTTGGAGTTATGCCCCCACTTGCAGTTTTTGCACTACGACCACTTTCAAGAGCATTCTTTTGCTGAAAATACGAATATTCCTTTGCATGCTCCTCATTGAACTTACAAATGCTGGTTTAAAGTCCATTCCATTCGATGCCTTGCTATTTCGCCAAACTATTTGCTTCAGCTGCGGCTTGTCTGATTCTAAAATTGCATTAAATCAATAATAAAAACGATTCATCTCTTACCGTATTTTGGTGATGGTGCTCGACAACCAGATGAAAATCCACGCCTTTGCGGCGAGAGAACGGTTGCTTCGGATTCCAAGGCGCTCGAAGTTTCTGGCTTCAAATTAGTCGGCTTTTTTCGAGCATCATAACGACTTTCAATACCTTCACATACCCAACGATGCTGAAGCCATTTATCTGGTGAAAATAAGCCATTTTCACTAAAAATAATAGTAATTAATAAAAAAAANAGCATCATAACGACTTTCAATACCTTCACATACCCAACGATGCTGAAGCCATTTATCTGGTGAAAATAAGCCATTTTCACTAAAAATAATAGTAATTAATAAAAAAAACAAATTTTTTGTCGAACCTATATAGAATGACAAATATAAAATGGGAATTGATTTTTAAAAAGATTTCCATCAATCTTATCGCTAGACTATCAACTCTTAAATTTGCCAAAAAATTTTTGGGTACTTTTTACACTCCTGACCGGCTTTTCAAACGGTACTAAAAATAAACTTCCTAAAGTTCAAAAAAATTTTGCAGAATGATTCAGCACAAACTTGGGCAAGGGGTAGGTCGACCCACTCCATGTCGCCGCTGAGGAGTCAAATTCCGGCAAACGTGTCGCTTTTGGTAAAAAAATATACAGCATAAAAAAAGGGTCCCCCTTATGTTATGACTTACCAAAGGCCGGCCAAAAAAAAGATCGTCAAACGTGTCGCTTTCGGTTTACCAGCCTACCCCCTTGCCTATGTATGATTCAGAAAAAGAATATATATTTCATTGCCTTGATTTTTTTAAGACCCCATTTTGTTGACTGTACCCAAACTTTCCCCGAATGCCCCCTTCTATTTTAAAACTTACTTATTAAAATCAACTGACAAATAAGAAGGTCGTGTGCGACTTAATGGTGTTTCTCTAAGAGTGACNTGCCCCCTTCTATTTTAAAACTTACTTATTAAAATCAACTGACAAATAAGAAGGTCGTGTGCGACTTAATGGTGTTTCTCTAAGAGTGACCATCTCGCTTCGCGAATATCGATACTTTGAATACTTAGCCTCGTTCTTTTGAGATGGCATTTTATGATGAAGTTATAATAATCAGTAACAATAAAAGCTGTAGCAATCTAAAATGTCTTAAATTATAAAACAAAAAAGCTCAATTTTGTAAACACGTTTTCGTTAAAATTTTCTTTTTTTGTCCAAATTTTCGACTTTTTTGGCCATTTTTCGGTAAATTTTTGATTTTTTTAGAAAATAGAATTACAGTATTGCCCTCCTCGAGCTGACACAATGGTAAAAAATTTTGCCCCTCATTAGCTGAATCCTATATATGATCCTGTCTGTAACATATACGTTAAAATAAAGGATATTTGTAATATGAAAACTGTGGTGTTTTTGTGTTTTACTTCGTTATACACAATTAAACCGTGTCCACAACGAACTCCAGAACATCAGGGACGTCGAATTATACGGTAATTACATAACATGTGTAAATAATTCATTAAAAAGGGTTTTATTTAGTTTTCTTAAGATTTTTTACAAGAAATGAATTTTTTAAAATATTTTAGCCCAATAAAGTCAAATCTAAACTTTAATAGGATCAGCTAAATGGCGTAGCTAATTTTTTCATAAAATGTATGAAAATGTATAGGATCTCAAATGAACGACGGCCTATTTCATTTAGAATTTGTATTGGTTTTTTTAAAAATTTTAATGCAAAAAGTTTCAACTTATGTATATAGAGGATCAAATTTAGATCATAGTCTCGATGGATCGAAATATTCGCAAGTCCTGACATGGGGTACAAAAAGTTTTGTCCATGTGTGCAAAAAGTCCTGGAATAGAATGCAATAAAGTTCTGAAATTTCCTAATAAAAACATCTGCAACTTTGTGATAAATATTGTTGTAAATCCATTAAAAAATTTTTCCTAGGACTTATTGCATGCCAGGACTTTTTGCACACATGGACAAAACTTTTTGTACCCCATGTAAGGACTTCGTACATCCTTTGCTAGGACTCCTCCACTCTCTGTATATAAGATTTTATTGTAGAATTAGGGACTTCTTGAAGGTTCGAGCTAAACAACGCGCGTTACAACTCGTATTGCAAAACGGACAATTTGTAAAAGTACGATTGCGCCGAACACGCCACACGGGTCCCAATTAGGCCTAAGCTTAGACTTAGGACTAAGCCTAATTGGGACCCGTTTGGCGTGTTCGACGCAATCGTACTTTTACAAATTGCCGCAAAACGACTCGTTGTAAAGCGATTTGAATTGAACTGTGTATTGACGCGAAAACCCTGACTCTGATTCATAGTTTTCGTTTCAGGGAGCGCGCTATCAGTCGTGAAACGCATTTCACGGCGATTTCCGGACGCTAGCTTAGGTTGGTTGATGTTTCGAAACTTGATATTTCGAAACGATTATAGAGTTTAAAAAAATAATGAAAGATGATATTTCGAAACTTTGGCTCCAAGCGGGATTCGAACCCGCGAAATTTGCAACTAATAAAGTTTCGAAACATCAACGCGGTTTCGAAATGTCAAGAAATGTCGTTTCACGACTGATAGCGCGCACCCNGGGATTCGAACCCGCGAAATTTGTAACTAATAAAGTTTCGAAACATCAACGCGGTTTCGAAATGTCAAGAAATGTCGTTTCACGACTGATAGCGCGCACCCTTAATAACCCAAAACAATTCTCAAACATCTAATAATTAAGCGTATTAAAAAAAATGAAAAATTCAGGGTTTTCGTGTCAATACACAGCTCAATTCAAATCGCTTTACAACGAGTCGTTTTGCAATACGAGTTGTAACGCGCGTTGGTTAGCTCGAACCCTCAAGAAGTCCCTGATTCTACAATAAAATCGTATGTACAGAGGGTGGAGAAGTCCTGGCAAAGGATATACGAATTTCTGACATGGGATGCAAAAAGTCTTATCCATATGTTCAAAAAGTCATGGCATAGTTAAAAATGTTGGAAATTGACTTTATTTGGGGGGTTTTCAATGCAATGAATCGTTTGCACGCATTCCCAAACTCTGAAAACGCTTTGCTTTTTCGAATTTATGACCCAAAATCAAATGGGGAAACCAGAAAGGTCAAAAATTGAAAATTTCAAACTTCGAAATTTTGATCATAACTTTTTGGATTGCGTTCCTCATTCCCAAAATTTTGCATCGGGTTCTACGAGAAAATCTGTTTTTCGGAAAAATATGAACTGATCAGATTTTCCCGGGAAAATCTAATCAGTTCAGATTTTCCCGTAACAAATACACCGTGTTTTTGTCGTCCAAACTCTTAACTTCCTTTAAAAAAAGAATTATCGAAAAAGCTTTCAAAATGATCCTCGAAAAACCTCAGTTAACTAACTTTGGTTAGAGACACATTTTTCTCTTTAACGATTTAAGCTTTTCCAACAATTCTTTTTTTATATTTTAAGTAACAATAGAGGAAAAGCTCATGCATGATCTTCCGTCAAAATTTTATAGAAAAAAGTTGTGACGATTTTACCGAAATTTTTGGCGAAAAATCGATTTTTGTGCGTTTTACCGCCATTTTTTAACTAAATTTACATTAAAATTCCCTTAACTTTTTATTTCCACATTTAAAATTGACAGCGAGGGTTTTTCTAACGTGAAATTGTACGAGCAACAACTTTCTAGATCATTACTTTCACCGAAAAATCATTTAAGGGGTAAAAAAATCGATTTTTTGTGTGTTTTACCCTCATTCTATGAAATTTGCATAAAATGCCACATAACTCTTTATTTCAACATTTAAAATTGACGGCGATAGGTCATTCCAACGCGAAATTTTACAATCTGGACCAAGATTAAATCACGACGATGCCTGCATGACTACTTATTAGCAATAGGGTTAGCGGAAAATTTTTCCCGTTTCCCGAAATATGGAAAAGGCTTTATAACTGTTTATGATGAACTCTGCGTAACTGCATCGAAAAATAATGACTTGGTAAAAAGTTATGACACTCTTCCCGAAATGGTAAATTTTGGGAAAAGTGTCTTAACTTTTTACCAAGCCATTATTTTTCGATGCAGTCTTTTGCAAAAATATCCGAAAAATCTGAAGGATATTTTTTCCGAAAACACCAAACTACGCAGAATTCACCATAAAAGTTATAAACCCTTTTCCCGATTTCGGGAAACGGGAAAAATTTTTTATCCAATTAGCAAGCAGTTTTCTTGTCTTTTTTCATACTATTTCTTATTTGAAAGCGTTTTTAAAAACAATTTCTTGAGTTTAAGTTAAACTTTTAATTTTTAGCGTTTACAATTCAAATAAGAAGCTCAACATGGCTGTCGGCAAAAACAAGAAGATGGGAAAGAAGGGAGCCAAAAAGAAGGCAGTTGATCCTTTCACTCGCAAAGAGTGGTACGACATTAAGGCTCCAGCAATGTTCGCCAATCGTAATGTTGGAAAAACCTTGGTGAACCGAACTCAAGGAACAAGTATGTTTTATTTGAAATTTCTAAAACGTATCTTTTCAGAAATTGCCAGCGAGGGTCTTAAAGGACGCGTTTTTGAAGTGTCTCTTGGTGATTTGAATAATTCGGAATTCGACTTTCGTAAATTCCGCTTAATTTGCGAAGATGTTCAAGGCCGTAATTGCTTAACCAATTTTCATGGAATGAAGTTCACACGTGACAAGCTTTGCTCGATCGTTAAAAAGTGGCATGTAAGTTGATCAAAAATTTAAGTTCCTTAAAGGGGAAGGGTCGATTGAGGCGAGTTATCGAAAAATTTTTGACTAACGTTAAAAATGTTCTAAACCATAAAAAATACTGTTTTATGGGAAAAATCGAAAAAAAATTTTGGATGTTTTTTAGCCATTTGTAGACTTTTTTATTGATTGAAAATTAATGTAAAAAAGGCCAAAAAACACCAAAAAATTTTTTCGGTTTTTTCTCGAAAACAGTATTTTCTCATCGTTTTGAACATCTTTTACGTTTGTCGAAAATTTTTTTGCGATAACTCGCCTCAATCGGCTCTCAAACCGTTTTTTGCTATATGAATTTCTATCTAGCCATAATTATTGCAAATTGTTTCACGATTGATTTACAAATTTCATGGAAAAATAAATTTTAAAAAATTTAACTTTTCATGTGGCAATATCTATAGGGTAGACTTTAAAAACCGAAATTTTGCCGTTTTTGGCGAAAAATTTTGAAGAAAAATGACTATTTCATGACTAAATTAGCATTTTAAAAATTTTTCAATGCGCGTAATCGAATTCTCGCATAAAATTATCTCTAATAGATCACTTTTTGAAAAAAATTTTGCAAATTTTTTCATCAAAAAACGGCAAAATTCCGTTTAAAAGTTCACCCTGCAGTGTCCAAAACTTTTTGTCATCTATTAATACAATTTTTATAGACTCTTATTGAAGCCAATGTTGCTGTTCGAACCACAGATGGGTATTTGCTTCGCTTGTTCTGCATTGGCTTCACAAAGAAAAGTGCACATCAAGTTAAGAAGACCACTTATGCTCAGTCTTCGAAAGTTCGACAAATTCGAGCTAAGATGATCGAACATATTCAGAAAGAGGTATGTTGAAAAAATTTTCTACCACGACCCCCTCCCCAATCTGGACCAAAGTTATGGCGCTTACTTATGGTCTGAAAATGATTCTATCACAAAAAATTTCGGAGCTATTATAGATCAGGGGGATCACTCCAGAATTAAAAAAAAATTTTAATGACATATTTAGGGATAATTATTGCGAAAAATCAATTGCGCGCATTCTCGAAGCGTGAAAACCTTTATTTGACACTTAAAATTGAAAAATACGTATTTTTAAATATGAAAATATGGGTAAAAATACGTATTTAAATTTTTTTCACGCTTTAGGAATGTGCGCAATCGATTTTTCGCATAAAATTATCCATAAATATGAGTAAAAAGTTTTTCGATTTTTGATCCTGGGTTGACCTCCTGATCCGCACAATAGCTCAAAAATTTTCCCCTTTTTTCAAAAATGTCAAAAATTTGCCATTTTCCACCAAAATCATTTCCTGAGCATTTTATATAAATTTGTTGACATTTTAGGCGAAAAAATATGAAATTTTTTACTTGTGAAAGAAACGTTTTCAGAATTTTGGATTCTACATATAATTTTACTCAAAATAGTATCTCCTTTGCGAAATTTTTTTTAAAAACAGCGCATATAGAAACTGTATAACACTAACTTTTTAGGTAC